>CM041791.1:86707918-86770970 GCA_023375725.1 Nephotettix cincticeps | reverse complement strand
TTGTTCTAAATATTTATAAAATTTTAGTTTTTAAAAGCAAGTTAATTTTATTAAACTAATTAATGTTATGTATATATTTTTTTAAACTGGATTGAATTCCACATACTTTACAGAGCTTTTGATGGGGTTTTATCTCCATATATGTATATAAACATTACATATAGGCTATATATTTGTAAAATTTTAATTTTTAAAAGCAAGTTCATTTTTTTATTCCCTTAAAACTCTTTTGTTTGTATATTTTCATGAACAATATTCAATTCCCTACACAGAAAACTTTAATATATCAGAATATCTTATTTAGTTTTTTTTTATATAAGATTTAGTAAAACGCTACAAATTGTGATTTTTGACATTTTCCCTATACAATAGAACCTACGCAACTAAGTGACCTTGTATTGGGCCCAACACATTTCAACTAACCCTAAACAATCATCCCTTGAGTCATTATTATTACTTTGTTCTTCGCTGTCATATTCTTCATCTAAAATTCTGTATATTTCACTACAATCATCACGACGAGCCATCACAGTACATAACCTAAACAACTATCAAAACAATATTCTAACATACCAAAAAACTAAAACTAACTAATGACGGGTGAATACATATTACAAACAACACTATGTTGTTCGATCACTATAGAAACAGTTAAATAAATACTTTTAGGTACAAACAAATGAAAGTACAACTTATAAAAAGTTATACTAAAGTATAACTTAAGTAGAACTGCACTATTTAGTTGTGCAGACGGCTGATCGGCGGTGGCATAGTGATTTGATTATGATGCTAAAATAACAGCTGTAAACAAAGTCATTCCTGTTTTGCAAATTAACTAAATTGTAATAAATTGAATAATTTAGTGTTCCCTTTAAGCCGTGTTTACACGAGGCCAGTAGGCGGACAGGTTACCTGAGCAGGTGACCTGAGGCAGGTTACTGTCCCGGGGACCTGCCGATGATCCTGTCCAAACGACGTGGGTTGTGAGCGAGCCAGTTATATGTGGAATATGGCAGAGAGTGCATCTTCAGTGTTATCTTATGATGACATACAAGAAATTACGCGAAATCTTATACTGGAATTTGTAAGCGAGTCAAGTGAAATATTATTGGAAGAACAGGAACTGGAAGTGTTCCTTTTTCCATTATTCCTTTCATTATATACAACCACTTTACATTTGACACGTATAAATCGGTTGTACCGTAGCCTGATTTTGCACTTTTCACTGATTTGGCCATTTCACCAGAGTAAGTGGCTCGTAAAGCTTTTATTTTAGATTTAACTCCAGTTATTTCAAACCCTTCAATTTTCATAGGGGAAACTATTTTTTTAGCGGCCAAGGGCTGTCTTGCGCGCATTCTTGTTCTTGTAGAGGTCAGTAAACTGGTGCCATAAACAAGGCCGGTCCTTATGAAGTTCCAAAAACGTAATTGTCATCTCTTCAGACCAACGTGGAGCCATTGAATAACTACAGTTTTATAAAAAATATAAATGTTAACAATTTAAAACATGAACAAACATCCAATAGTTTACTGTTTGTCACAAATAAGCTCACTTGCTCTGTTCGACAGACTGAGTTGTCCACACGGCGTCAGTGCGAGGCAGGTTGTGCAGCAGGTCAGTTTTTGAGTGGTGGGGGGGCAGGTTGTCTACTCCTCGTGCAAGTCGACCTGCCAAGCATTTTGGCAGGCAGCTGGCCTGTAAATTCGAGCTTGGTCGTCCATACAGGGAAGGTTACTTGCCTCAGGTTACCTGCTTTGAGTAACCTGCCCGCCTACTGGCCTCGTGTAAACGCGGCTTTATCTCTGGAATAACTTAAAATCCTACTAAAATAGTTTTAAATTTCAAATAGAGGTCATTAAAAAAGTTTAGTCGCCATCACAACTTAAGTCGTCATGGGGTCATAACCCTAGAAGTGGCAAGCTTTTTACTCTTAACTGTAACATAAAAATAATTACTAATATCTTCTTGAAATATCAAAGTTTAAACAAAAAAAGCTTAAAACATGCCCCCCCCTTATAACCACTAACCACAAAAGCAAAACAGGTGTCCACTGCAATCCCAATTAAGCCTACAAATGCCGTCAACTTCCACCCAAGCCGGTCACCGTTTATTTAAGGTGGGCCCTCCACTCCGCTATACCACACATTTGCAAGCCAAATTGGGATTGTTCATGGTCGGGATTCGAACCCTAGCACTTCCGAATGGCTAGAACGTTACGCTCGTCAGCGTAGCGCGTTAGCCGCCTCGGCCATCAGTGCCTAGGAGAAGAAAGCGCTTACTTGGTTATAGACCTGCTCGGTGGCAAGCTCGTGTACTACGAGAGCAGTTTCGGTTGTTGGCCCCCAGAGGGAAACACGGTCGCATAGGCGATAGTGTCTAACAAGTTCACAAAACTGACGACAGATGCCTCCATTTGCCTATACTTATTGAATATATAAATGCGTCGTAAATTACGACTTTGCCATTTCTAGGGTTAAGGCTATTTCAGCCATCACGACTTATGTTGTGATAGGGCGTGAATGGGTTAAGCCCATAAATACCATCAACATCCACCAAAGCTGGTCACCATTTATACTTGGTGAGCCCTGCCTCCACTGTACCACCCATTTGCAAGCCAAATTGAGATTGCTCATAGTAGGGATTCAAACTTGCGTACTTCTGTTTGGCTTCAACATTTCTCAATGTCCTCAATGACACACCCTAACCGATTACGTTATGTAGGCCCTACCACTGACTGAAAACCCGTTTAAGTGGCTAAAAAGCATAGTAGCTTAAAGTATTAAAGCAGTGAAATCCAAGAGTTAGTTCCACCATTAGCTCACAGGTGGAGGTAAGTCGGCTAAGTGGCTCAGCAACTGAAAAAGTTCACTAAATTGGCAACAGATGGCACTAACTGTCTGTAAACTACCTCTTGTTTGACCATCGCAAAAAAGAATGTCACCAGCTGTGAGGTTAGATATCATCCAAGTTTACCTCACCCAGCTGAACTTCCTTGGACTAGTAAGACAATGTAATAGAACCTGGAGCAACCTGTTTCACTTTGAAGTTCAAGAACATCAACTTTAAAAGTGTTAAAGACAACTTTACTGTAAAAGATTGCCAGCTTACTTCTTTAAAACAATGGATGAATAAGAAAATTTCATACAGAATGAAGAAAATGCAGAGAATTTTCCTGTCTGAAGTATCTATAACAGCTTCACCAAACTAAAAAATATAAATAAAATTATTAGTGCCTAATTAAGTTAAGCCTATTTATGAGCAATAATAATTATTAGGACATACTGGTCTAATCATTCTAGGATAGGAACCACAAGAGATAAATAACATAGCATATGACAAAGAAGAAGCAGATAACAAAATTATAACAAAGAGCTTGACCTTAATTAACATATTGATGATGTTTTCCATGACAGCCTATAAGAATATCTTATTCGGGTAGAAGAATATGGCAATGGTTATCACCTACAATATTTACTTTTTGTAATATGGCGACATTTACAAGGATTTTTTTAACAATTTAGAAGGTCAAAAAGTTATGTTTTCAAGGAACTAATTTGAAATATTAACCTAATTTCTGTTTCAAAATTCATGTGATTTTATCATAAATAATCAATTTAAGGTTGTCTATCTTTATTTACAATGATACCACCTCAGTTTCACACAGGCTAGCCAAAGGCACAAATGAAAAATACATAATACAGATAAGTTGCACAATTCAACATCATAAAATGCATAGCCTACATCACATCAGACATATATTGCTCTGCAAAGTTAGATTGGTTATTGATGGTAAAAAAATCTCTGTGAAGCGACCACTTCAGAACGACCTAGTCAAGAGGCAGGATTTTCTGGGGCCGGATGTAATGTGGTACTGTGCACACAACCTACTGGGGGTGCCTCTGTTTTTGCTTAAGGCTCTATGCTGCTGTGGTAAGGCTGGTCATTACTAATAGATTCATAGTATAAGGTGAAATCCCCAAGATGAGGTCAAGAACTCCAAGAAAATTTCCAAAGCTCCAGGAGATCCAAAGCTTGCTGGCCTTATGATATCAGATTGTGGAGACCTATTCAGGAGCATATTTGGATGAGCTTTAAACATCCTGACCATTGATATATTTATCATGGCAATGGCCAGGATAAGTGTCTCCAATGTGAGGATCTATGGATGACAACAAATGTAACCTTTTTCAGGGGTGCGCAAAAAGCCGCTACGGCTAAAGTGCCTTTGGAGTAATCCGCCCCTTCGAATGAATGAATGAACCTATACTAGACACTCCAGAATAAATCAGATAGTTCGTTGTCAGGCATTCGATATAGCTTCTGATCACTGACATGTGAGATATGTTTTTGGTAAGTCTTTCTCTTGTGGTGATTTTGATGAGAGAAAGCTGGAAAGATGGCATTAGATGTCTTCAAACCTGTGAGTTGAAATGGTACTCAGGTGGCTCTAAGGAGAGCAAGGACACTGGAGTTGTGATACTCCAGTATCCCAACTTAAGTATAATACAACGGATATAATGTAAGTATCTGTGTTCCCACAGTGCTCCACGCAGAAGTGGCAAGGAATATGAAGAGCAGTTTTTTCAACTTCAGCATAGGTATCAGGAACAGACTATCTTCAGACAGTCAGGCCGTCAAAGTACTTAGCTCCAGCACCTTCTATTCCAAGATCGTGTAAGACTGCCGCAACACAATCTCAATAGCGAAAATAACATTACTCTATTCTGAGTTCCAGTTCATTCAGATATAGAGGAGGGCTATGGAATTGCAGATCGTCTATTGAACGATGGGCGCATCGATCCCACTGGTGGGACTCCCACTTTCTGTGAGTCTCTTGGGCACATGCTTATACTATGATATCACAAGTCCAGTGACAGTTACAGCAGAGGATGATTGGAGCTTGTACTTTTGAGAGTAAGTAAATTGTCCCTCAGCTTCCCCTCTACGAGGAAAGCAGGCAGCCTGTTACAGTTCACAAGATCTCAGTAGGTTGAAGTTTAGTCTCATTGTAGGTCTTATTACGGGTCATGAAAACTTGAGGATGCACCTTGTATACATGGGAAAATACACAAGAGACTGCAGGAAATGCTGGCAGTACTGCTGATTACCCAGGTTATATTAACCTGCAAAGTATCCCAGGCTCCAAAGTCTTGAGGAATCTTGAGATTCCAACCAGGATTTAAGCAAAAAGCGAATTGGCTGATGTGCCTTGGGAAAAAATAGGTTCCGTCCCTTTGTGTAACATAATGATAGTAGGCTATAAAATTATTAAGTTTAAAATATCAATAAACAATCTAACGATGTTTGAAGATTCTCATTCAAGATGAACGACTTTGTAGTGAAGTAGTGAAAAGAAGCTATGAAAACTGGAAAAAAGACGTGACATTCTTAATAGACATTCGAGTGTGCAAGTACAATTTGGTGAAAAGAGGCTACTCTAAACATTTTTGAAGTAGCGGCAGCTTATGTAGAACCAGTCATTTCGGAAGTCCTACTTCTTGAAGGAACCCCGCAATATTCTCATGTAAGATTCCCAGATGGAAGGGAAACCACAGTCGATTCAAGAAATTTGGCTCCTGTAGGAAAAATTAAAAACCAAATTCTGAATCATACAACCTTGATTTCCAAAGATCGTAATCACACAATTATGCAACATCAAATTCAAGATCAAATTTTTGAACTAATAAAAAATTCACCTGAACCTCAACAAAGTCAAACTGAACATGAAAATTTATAGTAGGACTCAGTTTCACAAAGATCTTCCAGAGACCGTCCTCCAGGATATCTAAAGCACTATGAGTTATATAAATAGATTCCCCAGGAAGGGAAGAATGATATGAAGTTAAAAACATCAGCTGTTCATTATCGTTTATTTTTATTTGTTTTGATTCATAATTGTAAACGACATTTACTCTGTTTTGATCTTTAGTGTATTGCCTAATTTCAGGTATTGATTCAAATGTTACTTACTCTTACTTATTCATATCAGTAAGATACTCAGGAATTCTGTGTACAGAACAATGTAACAACTGGGTATATTTTAAGTGTGCCAATTTGAGTCCCAGTGATTTAAAAATGTTGGAGAATAAAGATTAAGTGGGGGATTGGAAATGTGTTAAATGCAAACCAATTATTGGTAATGAAGAAGTTATTGAAGATGTTATTGATACAAGTTTGGATTTAGATAAAAAACAATTCAGGATTAATTTCTTCAGCTTGATGATGAGATAATCTATCCTGAAATAACTACAGTACTGAAGCAAGAAATACATGATATGAAAAGTAGAAATTCTTTGTACATATCAATCAATCAATCAAAATCTTTATTGAAATTTGCAAAAATGTACAAAAAATAGTGTTAACTCTTTATACAAGAAAAAAACATATCTTAAGATCTACAAAATACAATTAGGCCTAATTTATTTCAGGACTATTCTAATTTAGCTACAATTCATCAACAGAAAAACACGCTTTCCCTACTAGATATTTTTTCAATAATGTTTTGAAGTTTGATATATTTTCTACATTTTTTATATCTTTTGGAATCATCCTTAAAAATTTCATGCCAGCATAACTAGTTCTTTTGGAGTACAATTCTAGATTATGTTTGGGAATAGTAAATTCTTTTTTATTTCTTGTGTTATAGGGGTGCTCTCTCTCTTTCTTTATACAATTTTCATGATTTTTTTATATACATTCAAAAATATATAAACTATGAACTGTTAAAATATATGTGGATAAAGTGTTGTTTTACAGTCTCATCACTGTTCAATTTCAAAACAATTCTTAGAGCCTTTTTTTTTTTGTAAAACTAATATTGTTTTCAAATTTTTTTCTGAAGTCCCTCCATACACTCCTATTCCATAAGCTATGTGGGACTGAATATGGGCATAAAAAAGCATTTTTAAGACTGAAAAACTGCAAATTTTGGAAAGCCTTCTCAGCACAAAAATACCGGTACTAATTTTTTTAGTGACAAATACAACATGTAAATCCCAGCTTAAGTGTTTATCAATAACCAATCCAAGGAATTTTGTCTCATTGATTTTATTCCTTCAGTGCCTCCCAGAATGAGAGGATCTCATATTTCATATTCACATATTTGAACTTGAAGATAAATTAAAACAAAATGAAGACCAATTAGTCATAATTCATATCCTATTGGAATGTAAGAATGACTTTGGGCAGTCTGAGGATGCGGTATGATTATTCAATTCTTCAACTACGTATTTAAGTAACCAATTAAGTTCAACACGATAAAGCATAGCGTCATAGATAGTTGCACTGAATATCAGATTGTGGTTTGATATTATTCCTCATAAAATATGAGTACCTGGTGTCCGAGCTTTGCTCAGATAGAATAATATTATGTACAAGTACAAGTTAATTAGCAAAATTAAAACAAATTTCCTAATCAATGAAAACATTTATGTGGTTTAAATAAAACCGACTTCATACACTTTAATTAATATAGCATAAACACTGAACAAAAATAAAGTCCCCAGGTAGGGATCGACCTCACATCTTCCGGCATGAGAGACCTGAGCGCTAGCCACTATGTTACGGCATCGGCCAATTTCGGGCCGTCGTTTAAGGCTTTTTGGGCAACCTCAATTGTTTTAGCTGATCTTATACTGTATTTAATTATCCATACAGTTATTAGCCTGTGATCAACTGATTTTGTTAGAAACGTAATGATTGAAAAGCAAAAGAGAAATTTAATTTAGGCTACACCAATTAATTGTTTTGTTACAGTGGCTTCAAGCAATATAATGAATACGTTTGCTATCAGAACACAAAAGATTTTGGGAATACCTTTCTCTGCTTTTATTTTGCACAGTTATTTTACCTTTTAGTTTTTACAAATTGTTTAGTAAACTGATAATTGTTTATTTATACATAAAATAAATATTTATGCAAAACCTCTATTCACATATTGTTCACCACCATCTTCAGTCAACAACTGTCAAACGGTTATAAACAGATGTTTTGATTTGTATTGTTTACATTTTGATTCTCCATAAGCTTAATGTTATTTTTTAGATTTTAGACTTAATATTACAAGAAAACCGGGATTTTCCTTGACATGAGACCTATCTAGAACTTATTTTCTACTCAGAAATTAGTTATTTCCAAAATTTAAAGAAAACCGTTAGAGCCATTTTCAATCCGTGATCCGTGTGCAAATATATATACATACAAACCTTGCTTGTATTATAGTATTATAGTAGATAAATTTAAGATGTTTACCTAACAGACCTTAAAAAAAACTTACACTATACACACCACAAAATTACACTCCCAAAGAAGACGACTCTCCGGTCTCTACGATTGTGAAGAGGAACGTCGATGTAAGATATGTATGTAAGATGTAAGTAGCTGGATTACAGGACATGCCACGGTCCGAGTACCAATTGATTAGGTCACCGACTAGTTTATTTAAAAACTAGTCAACATGCTAAACGATTACTGGACTTTGACTAGTCAACAGCAAAAGCTAGTAGACAATTAGGTGATTGTCTACAAATAGACCAGCCCAAACAACCACCTTCACAACCAGATGGATAACAAGTCAGTTAAAAAACCACCAATCGAATTAGTCGATTACCCCATCATTACTTCCTTTAATGCCAATATAATAGATAAGCAACATGTGTGTTATTAGTAGAGTCCTATAAGGCTAACGATT
Source organism: Nephotettix cincticeps (assembly GCA_023375725.1). Lineage (NCBI taxonomy): Eukaryota > Metazoa > Arthropoda > Insecta > Hemiptera > Cicadellidae > Nephotettix > Nephotettix cincticeps. The sequence continues at coordinate 86,762,278 of CM041791.1, read as the reverse complement.
GACTCTCCCTCCATACACTCCTATTCCATAAGCTATGTGGGACTGAATATGGGCATAAAAAAGCATTTTTAAGACTGAAAAACTGCAAATTTTGGAAAGCCTTCTCAGCACAAAAATACCGGTACTAATTTTTTTAGTGACAAATACAACATGTAAATCCCAGCTTAAGTGTTTATCAATAACCAATCCAAGGAATTTTGTCTCATTGATTTTATTTATCTCTTCAGTGCCTCCCAGAATGAGAGGATCTCATATTTCATATTCACATATTTGAACTTGAAGATAAATTAAAACAAAATGAAGACTAATTAGTCATAATTCATATCCTATTGGAATGTAAGAATGACTTTGGGCAGTCTGAGGATGCGGTATGATTATTCAATTCTTCAACTACGTATTTAAGTAACCAATTAAGTTCAACACGATAAAGCATAGCGTCATAGATAGTTGCACTGAATATCAGATTGCGGTTTGATATTATTCCTCATAAAATATGAGTACCTGGTGTCCGAGCTTTGCTCAGATAGAATAATATTATGTACAAGTACAAGTTAATTAGCAAAATTAAAACAAATTTCCTAATCAATGAAAACATTTATGTGGTTTAAATAAAACCGACTTCATACACTTTAATTAATATAGCATAAACACTGAACAAAAATAAAGTCCCCAGGTAGGGATCGACCTCACATCTTCCGGCATGAGAGACCTGAGCGCTAGCCACTATGTTACGGCATCGGCCAATTTCGGGCCGTCGTTTAAGGCTTTTTGGGCAACCTCAATTGTTTTAGCTGATCTTATACTGTATTTAATTATCCATACAGTTATTAGCCTGTGATCAACTGATTTTGTTAGAAACGTAATGATTGAAAAGCAAAAGAGAAATTTAATTTAGGCTACACCAATTAATTGTTTTGTTACAGTGGCTTCAAGCAAAATAATGAATACGTTTGCTATCAGAACACAAAAGATTTTGGGAATACCTTTCTCTGCTTTTATTTTGCACAGTTATTTTACCCTTTAGTTTTTACAAATTGTTTAGTAAACTGATAATTGTTTATTTATACATAAAATAAATATTTATGCAAAACCTCTATTCACATATTGTTCACCACCATCTTCAGTCAACAACTGTCAAACGGTTATAAACAGATGTTTTGATTTTTATTGTTTACATTTTGATTCTCCATAAGCTTAATGTTATTTTTTAGATTTTAGACTTAATATTACAAGAAACCCAGGATTTTCCTTGACATGAGACCTATCTAGAACTTATTTTCTACTCAGAAATTAGTTATTTCCAAAATTTAAAGAAAACCGTTAGAGCCGTTTTCGAGATCCGTGTGCAAATATAAATATACATACAAACCTTGCTCGTATTATAGTATTATAGCAGATAAATTTAAGATGTTTACCTAACAGACCTTAAAAAAAACTTACACTATACACACCACAAAATTACACTCCCAAAGAAGACGACTCTCCGGTCTCTACGATTGTGCGGAGGAACGTCGATGTAAGACATGTATGTAAGATGTAAGATGTAGCTGGATTACAGGACATGCCACGGTCCGAGTACCAATTGATTAGGTCACCGACTAGTTTATTTAAAAACTAGTCAACATGCTAAACGATTACTGGACTTTGACTAGTCAACAGCAAAAGCTAGTAGACAATTAGGTGATTGTCTACAAATAGACCAGCCCAAACAACCACCTTCACAACCAGATGGATAACCAGTCAGTTAAAAAACCACCAATCGAATTAGTCGATTACCCCATCATTACTTCCTTTAATGCCAATACAATAGATAAGCAACATGTGTGTTATTAGTAGAGTCCTAAGGCTAACGATTGACTCTCTTTTATCAAGTGTCACTTGTGAGAGAAATCTAGGCACAACGCCCACATCTGTTTGGTATTTGGTGATTTTGCAGACCTACATTTTGGAATAGGCCCTATTTTAAGTTCTTCTTTTTCATGGACATATTCTTATAGGCAAAAAGGGTATTGTAAATAATGGCTTATACAAAATGTGGGCTACTCAAAATGTTTGTTCTGCATTGTTATTGTGTTTACATGTTCCTACATCATTGTAACCCTGTGTTTACAGAATTAATTTGTTATCCATACAACCTCTAATTTTCTCCTGTTGAGTTATAAAATGAATCCTTAGTTCTTGATTCTTCCTGTCTGTCCTCTAGCCTAAACCAAAATTACGTTTCTGAGAAAAACTTACTCAGAGTATACATTTTTATGGTTAGGCCTATACCACATTTAAAAATAAAGGGAATGAACACTGAATGGGGTGACACGATTATGACTGGTTTAATAAAATTTAGTTTATTGGTGTTTGGATTTTACGGTCCTTTTATCGACATGAATTAAAATCATGAAGGAGGAATGTCGATGATGACAATTACAATACGAGTAAGTAGGAAATCACCTACTTACTAGTAAGTACTTTACTAGTAAGTAAAGTATAATACAATGAATTTTCTGACGAGTTGATGGATTATTCTCAACCGGACATTGGATCTATGGACAGTGCACACTTGCACACTGAGTTATTAAATACCTGAGTCTTAACATAATGTTAAATTCGCTTACCTCACAACGTGGCTACAATTTACAATACGCTTTTTCTGCAATCAATCACACAGATCCACTCGACATTTCTGATCAGTTAGTACTAGTGATCTGTTCTGTAGGTAGATCAATGTTCTGTCACTTATGTCTGTATTATTCTATCTGATTCCTACTCCCGCCATAGGTGTGCAACTTTTAGTACCCCTCGATAGGTCGATTTGTGCATTTGACGTTACGAAACTATCGTGTTAAGTTAGATCAGAGAGGAACGGATAATAAATGTTTACCACGGACATTAAATTTAACTTTCTCTTATTCTCCATGCACCTTGGTATGTCACAAACGAGACTGTATACAACGGTACAAAAATACCCAAAGTCAAACAAGAAATTTCAAAATTTAGCATTAAGTATCATGACAGACTCGAAAATCACATCACCTTTCTCGCCCTGAAACTTCTATACAACAGTCTACACGCGTACAGACTTTCAAGAAACGGCATTTTAGACTTGTCATCCAAACATTTTTTATTTTATTTATTTGTTACCATCTTTGAGATAACCTCATCATCATAGTTTTTCAGAGCCATTGGGTATAGTAACTTGTTTATTTTCCATCCATCATCATTTACTCATTGTTCCATTCAACTGAACAGATTGTAAATTACATAAATGCTTAAAAAACTTTCCCCTGGGACAGTTTTTCGAAGACGAAGACTAATAATAAAAATAATAATTTGTTTACTTTTTAAGCTGGTTTGAATGGTGGTAGTCAAATCATACTTTACCTCTTTTATTGTTTTCGCGGAAAAATAAAAAAAAATTGGACATTTAAAAGCCCATAACTTTTCAAAAATGATGTTTTGAGAAATGCGGGTAGTGGTATGTTGTTTATCTCATAAAGGACTATAACCCATATAATTTGAATCAAAATCGTTAGATCCGTTTTTGAGAAATCTTTGTTTTACGTATTTTGGGGGGTTTTTAAGGGTATTTTACCCAAATACCCTTAAATATCTAAAATTAGAAAATATTAAAAAAATTCCCGAGATACCGTGGATTATTACCTACACGCTGAATTTCATGAAAATCGAACCAATAGTCTCGTCTCTAGGCATCCCCCCAAACACAAACATTACTAAAAAAAACTTTTTTCGATTCAAAGGGTACTAATATCTAGGCTTCTGCACCCCCCCCCACACACACACACAGACAGACATCACTCTAAAACCACGTTTTGATTGAGGGGGCACTTAAATGGATATATTCACCAGAAACTCAAATTCGAAAATACTGATGAAAAACAATAATTTCTGCTTATACAATCGTATAGGAGCAGAAAGAAAAAATGTAATAATATTTAAAACACCATAAGGTCGAGTCGAGTCTACACTATGCGTATATTTGGTAAGACTAGTATTGCGTTCACATTAGGAAAATTTTCAGCTTGTGCATTTTTATTTTTGGCGGTCGTCATTTTGTGGGAAGCAGTTCATGTAGTAAGATGCTATCTAAGGTAAAATTGGTTTGCGCTTTGGAAGCCGGGGGATTACTTCGACAACCCACCCGAGGAGAGAGTACTGGGTTCATCTCTTTTTTTCTTTTCTTTTTTTGGATTAACATCTTTCTCCTTCATATCATTAGATTAGATTAGATCTATGTCATTCCTTTCCGTGAACATATCTTTAGCAACGACTGGCCAAGTCCTGTCCCGCTCCACTCGATTAGAATAATCTTCACTCCCTTTATCCCATAATGGTGGTTTACCGTGTAGTAGTTCGATAAACTTGTCCGTATCAAACATGGTTAATCAACCATGCATGGTTAATTCACTGCAAAAAGATACTGAAACAACACAAAATAACTTGATTGCACAGGAATGTACGTGTCTAAGAAAATACGAGAAAACTCTTACATGCATAATTTCCCATACATGCTTGCGTGTTAATATGTACACATATATTTCGATTACATTTATAACAATGTGTTGCGTTATATTGCGATTTCAGCTTGTATTTTTACGCATAATGTAAAGCAGTTCATGAATGCAATCTAAAAATGTATTTGAGTTAATTTGGACAAAAATAAGTATTTGACATTCTTTATTTTTAAATTTCTTTGGATACTAATATCTTTCGTTACATATATTAGTTATGAAATCGTCTATTCTGAAAATAAATATTTTTTAGCTAGTGTCTGATTTGAATTTGATTGGTTTTGTATCCTCGTGTGGTTTCGCATAAATTGTCTATCAAACAGTATCATGTGATTCAATAGACAAAAAAGTTTACATGTTCATAATTAACAAGTAAAAAATCTACACATTCGTGTACTGGAACTTTGTGTCTACATATTGTGATTGCTGTAGTTTTCAGACAATACATACACATCGTGAAAACTGTGTTGTCGTCTACTTGATATGTAATCTGCCATTACGCTAATGGCCGAGTCTTTTGTATTACCAAAATAACAAAAAAATACTGGACTTCAAAAAAAAAACGTGACCGTAAAGCTTAAAAAAACATAAAAAAACTAAAAAAAACTTAAAACAAAACAGAACGCAGTAGAAAAAATTTATTACTAAATAAATCTAAAAAAAAAATTGAAAAAAAAAAAATTTAAATATGTAACATTTTGAAAAAAATGAGTACATTTATTTTTTAGAAATTCAAAACACAAAAACAAACCACTAGTGAAGCAATCATTTACATACTGTGTAAGTGGAGCCACTTCACAGTGGGCCACTTCCTTCACAAAATCACTTGTGATACCTTAGACATCTTTAGAACTATCACTTTTCATGTTGGATATAAAATTTGAGTAGTCATCACAGCTCACCGGCCTCCATCTGAAGGTGACCTCAGGTACAGTAAAATTGTTTAGCAGATTAGAGGATCCAAGTTGATTGAGATTGACAGTCTCCTGAACTTCAGTCCCAGATGAGATAAATTATTGTTTGAATTCATCTGCAGTTATGGGTAGATCGTAAGCCTTGCTAGAGCTGTTTCTAGCAGAATTTATAATAGACCAGGCTGTCTTACACCTGATAGAGGACTACTCAATACACTTAGCATTTAAATGTAGCTTAGCGTCTTTGCTAGCTGCTTTGTAGGCCTTCCGAGCATCAATATACAAGGTGTTCATTAATGTCGGGCACAAACCTCGAGGGGTGATAGTACTCATCAAAATAAACAAAAAATCACCTATAACCATTTGTCGAAAAATCCTTCGTTTAGCCGATAGCCGCCATTTTGTTTTTTTACAAAAAAACTATATATATCAAGATATATTTAATATACAGAAACCAAACTTTGCACACATATTTATTGGTTAAAGAGAAAAATATTTACAAAGTATCATTTAATTTTCTTTTATATTTTCAAATTGGCGGCGGTTAAAAATATTTAAATTCAAATAACAAAAAAACCATTAACTTCATAAAATTTTTACAAGATACAAAAAGATTACAATTTAATTTCAAATCGAACGGTACTTTAGTGAACGAATTTCGTGCACGGATAAGCGATAAAATGACCCAACACCACAAGCACCATCCCTGTTGTAAAAAAGCGGCCGGCACAAAAATTTTTTCTTAAAAGAGCACACGGGCTTCCATTGAAATTGTTAGAATAGACCAGTCAATGGTAGACACGTGTTTGATAAATTTAATAAACTGCTGGAGTTTACTGCTTTAATTAAACTGCTGGACCTGAACAAGGATCAAGCATTAAGTAGACCAAAGCCCATTGAAATTATAAATACCTCTAATTGTAATTATGATATTTATGTAGTAAATGCTCAGTCTCTTGTCAGTAAATTGGTGGAACTAGAGCTCATTCTGGCCCATGCTAATTACTCTGCTATTTGTGTCTGTGAGCATTGGTGTACTTCCGATACAATAGCATATATACATTTGAATGGCTACATCCTGGCAACAGGATATTGTAGAACTGGCAAGTCAAGAGGAGGAGTTGCGATTTTCATTAAAGAAGAATTGGCTTTTGGTGTATTAAGTGTTGATCAGTTTTGCGTAGAAAGTCACTTTGAAGTTGTTGCTATAACCACACATATTAATAACACTAAGGTTATACTGGTTTCCGTCTATCGTGTTCCTGATGGCGATCTCAACTTGTTCCTTGGCTCTCTGGAACGGCTTATTCTGCATTTATCACTGCCCAAGAGAGTGGTGATCATATGTGGAGACATCAACATTGATATTTTGAAGGTCAATGACCCAGCAACAGTTGATCTGCATAACATGCTGCGAAGCGTGGACTCTTATTGTGCTAATAGTGCACCAACGAGAGGTCTAGCGTGCCTGGACAACATCATTATACTAATCTGTCAAGACATTCGATATCTGTTGATGTAATGGAACGTATTTCTGACCATTCTGTCCTGGCTGCTAGGATTACCACCACCTCAGTCCAAACTGGTATGAGTGCTCCAGAGAAAATAGTGATTCGCTGCTTCAGTGAGAAAAATACTGACAAGTTCTTACGTTTCTTGTGTAATGTAAACTGGAATGTAGAGCTAACAACTGCCAAATCATGCTTCTTTGACAAGTTTATGGACATATTCATTGAGGGTATGAGGATATGCTTTCCATACAAAACCATTAATAAGAAAAAATCAAAATGTATCAGTGTAAATTGGTTTAGCCGAGAACTTCTAGAAATGAAAAAAGAAGTGGATAGCTTAGATAGCAAATTGCAGTGGGCACTACGTTACAACTCCCATGTTGGTGAAATGAAAAATATATATTCTGCAGCAAAATTGAGGTACAAAAGAGCTCTCCATCCAGCCAAAATTGAGGCAAATGCTCAGCTTATTGATATGGCCCCGAACAAAGTGAAGAAGGCCTGGGAAATCATAAATGCACCAAGACAGGTACATGAGCGTATGGATGACTGCACACTAACTGCGGAGAACTTCAATTCTTACTTCATCTCTTCAGTGACGGACATCACTGGCCAAGTTGGACGGTCCCTAGCTACACCAATGGATCTCCTGACCAACAACCTGGGACAGGCACCTCAATTTCGATGGAAGCCAGTGTCAAGTGAACTAGTGGAGGGCTTTGTGTGTGATCTGAAGTCCAGCCACAGTAAAGATATATATGGCATAAGTTCATATTTGTTAAAAAAAGTGTTGCCATCCATACTTGCTCCTCTTACAGCGTGTGTTAATCAGTGTCTCCATTCTGGGGAATTCCCTGAATCGCTAAAAATATCTAAGGTGGTTCCAATCTACAAGAAGGGTGACAAGTCTTCTGCCAGTAGTTATAGGCCAATATCTGATCTGTTGTACCGATAGTATCAAAAATACTTGAGAAGGCAGCAAAACACCAGGTATGTGAATTTTTTAAATCAAACTCACTTTTCTCAAAATTTCAATTTGGTTTCATACAGGGTAGGTCAACTGCGAGTGCAGTCGAAGACCTTGTCAGATCCGTAATTCAAGGTTTTGAAAACCACGGAAGTTCACTTGCCATTTTTTGTGATCTGACAAAGGCCTTCGATTGTGTTCCTCATGATATCCTTGTTTCAAAATTAAAATTCTATGGCCTAAGTGGTGTGAAGCTCGGGTCTTTGAATCCTATCTGTCCAACCGATCTCAAAAAGTTTATTTTAAAAATGAGTTTTCTGAAACTGTAGAGGTTAAAAGTGGTGTGCCGCAAGGATCGGTGCTTGGCCCCACATTGTTTATAATTTTAATCAATGATTTACCTAAAATTGTATAAGCTGTAATTCTGTAATATATGCTGATGACACCACACTGTACAATAGTAGGCCAAATAGTGAATTGGCGGAACTTAGTCTAACAATGTTTTTTCAATTTCAATTTCAATTCAAAACGTATTTATTTCACACAATTAATGTTGACAAATGATTTTATATGTGAATATTACATCTGATTACATTTAACAGTTAACATAGTATACTTATATCTAATAAACACAATGTTGCTTACATTAGTGTGTAACAAGTGATTCATCCCCTAGGCTTACGCTCGTGTGGGATGAACTTCTCAAAATTTAATATAATATCACACTCAGAGAGATAGGACCGCTGCACACTCAAATAAACGTAACTTAGGTTCTTAAACAAAATTAAACACTACTTATCACGGACCAAAGTTTACAGAACATAGGAGAAATACAAATCCTAGAAAAAAATATTTTGTGGACAGGAAAAATTATAAATGTAAAATTCTTTACACATATAAACAAGGAGACATACTGAAAGGTTTATATAACAAATGCTTATTCCAAAATATTTATATATTACTGTATTTAAAAGTTATGCCATAATTTTTAAAAGTGGTTCACAAAAAGGTCTGGCAATCATTAGTTTATAAAGTTTTTTCCTTCTTGCTATACCTCTGCATAAATAATCAGATATCCATGGAGTTAATTTTACCGATGCTTGACTTTTATTTTTATTAAATTTGCACTTATCTATTATTTCTAACAATAATTTTATAAACAATTCAAATGCTAATGAAACAGAATTTTCACATCTAACGCTTTCCCAATGCATACCCTGTAACTCTGAATTTAATTTATCGAAATCAGTCTTTGATACGTTTCCAGGATCAGTTAAATTCGGAGCATTATGAATCCTCTCAACTTTTAGTTCAAAATATACCATGGAATGATCTGTAATTCCAACATGTAAAACCTTAGCACTGTACTCAATTTCATATTTTATTTGATTAAATCGTAAAAAACAATGGTCTATACAAGTTCTACTATCTCCCACTAGCTATTCTGGTGGGTTCATTTATTACACAACTGCTGGCCAACAAACCAAGATAAGAATCAGTCACATTATCATCAACCATTATATTACAGTTCATATCACCGATTCACAATGTCAAATACTTTAGCAGAAAACACTGCTTGGTTTATTTCTAATGGTTTGTCACTTAACAATGTTAAAACTCAGAGTCTGCTTTTTTCGTTGTGTAGGGAGTACCCCGGATTTGAACATTGTAGTATGGGTCAGGCAAAACTCTTAGGCATAGTCCTTGACTCCACATTAAACTGGAGCCCACATATACAATCTGTCTGTATTAGGCTAAGTGTAGAGTAATTTTTTTGTTGAGACAGTTGAGAAATTTATTACCTAAAACCTTTCTAAGGGGTGCATACTACGCTTTCTTTCACAGTATCTTAATGTATGGTATTAGTTTGTGGGGTAACAGTTGTCATGTAAATCGTGTTCTTATACTTCAAAATAAACGGTACCAGTTAACTGACACATACTTTCTCCCTTAAAGTAAGTTCAAGAAAGACAATCTATAATAAAACTATCATGTTCTTCAAAGTTCATCTAGATAAATATCATTTAATAATTTATTGTTTCAAAAATAATCATCCCATTTCTGAAAATAAAAACAAGAGAGACAAAGTTAAATTAATTGTTCGAATTGTATAGAGGGGAAACAACCCCCCCCCCGGTAATACCAAGCTTTTTTGAGTAGGTTCTGTTGGGTGATTTGACCTTACACTTCATACCAAGTTTCATGGAAAACGGTTAAAAAATAAGGAAGAAATTGATATTTCAATATTCTCCATAAGAATAACATTGGAAGCTTACTGTGTACAACGTACTGTGTTTATCATGGACATTAAATTTAACTTTTCTCTGGAACCGTTAGTCGTAGACAAATAATTCAAAATACTAATTTGTTTAGTTTTTAAGCAGGTTTTAATGGTGATAGTCAAATTATACTTTACTTTTATTGTTTTCGATGAAAATTTAAAAATTTATTTTTTCTGACATTTAAAAGCCCATAACTTTTGAACCGTCATTTTTACAGACATGCGGGTGGTGTCAAATTATTTAGTACTTTGTGCACTATAAACTATAAAATGATAATCAAAATCGTTAGAGCCGTTTTTGAGAAATTTAAATTTTTCACGTTTTTTAAGGGTTTTTAAGGGTGAACTACCCTTAAAAATCAAAAATTCAAAAAAATGAAATAAATGCCTGGAGATACCGTGAATATGTACATACATGCCAAATTTCATCAAAATTGGACCAACGGGGTAGGCTGTGGCACTGTACACATCCAGACACACACACACACACACACACACACACACACACACACACACACACACACACACACACACACACACACACACCACACGCACACACACACACACACACACACACACACAGACACACAGACACACGGACGGACAGACATCACGTCAAAACCCACTTTTTTGGATTCAGGGGACCCCAAAACGGATATATCCACCCTCAACTCAAATTCGAAAATTTTGACGAAAACAATACTTTCTCCATATACTATGTATAAGGGGAGAAAGTAAAAGGCAATCAGAGTTACAAATAGAGCATCATTTAATGCACACTGTAGACCTCTATTTGTTGCTGAGGATATTTTAACTGTTGTCAATGTGTATATTTATATTTGTTTATGTAGAGTTAAGAACAGTCCAAACGATCTCATGCTGAGAAGTGACGGCCACCACCATAATACTAGGCACAAGTGGCAGATAGAGGAATCTTTTAGTAGGTTGACTTTGACACGAAGCTGGTTGGACAGCATAAGTTTAAAAATGTTTAATAGGCTACCAGAAATCGCTCAACACATGTGTCTCAGTAAATTTAAAAGGATTATTTACAGGTTTCTAGTATCTAGGCCCTTTTATAACATAGACGAATTTTTTGCAATTCCTTTATCGGAACTAAAATTAGCTTTTTCGTAAAATTTTGTACATTTTTTTGGAATTTCAGTGTTATTGTTCAGTGTCATTGTATATTGTCTCATTGTTTTTCTGTATTACTTTTAATCATTGTTATAGAATTAGCCTTCAAAATATTATCCCATCTCATGTACCTGTAAATTTTATTGTTACATATTTTCAAGCAAAACGTTTATTGTAAAATTGGCCTATTTAAATCTAGTTACATCTCATGTACCTGTAAATGTATCTTAATGTAGCCTAAATATCCTACTTTGACGTGGTCTATTATAATTTGTATTTTTTAATGACCAAATAAAAATAATCTTGAATCTTGAGTACACCAATGTCACAAACACTGAAAATTTGAGAATTTTTACTTATAATGTACTCAACCTCGTTGCCTTTGTCCATTAGAGATTGAGCGTTTACAGAAAACATTTTTAATGGGCCGAAAGCGATATACTTAGGCAGCGTACATCATACAGCGTACATCGTACAGCCTACAGGGTACATCGTACAGCCTACAGGGTACATCACACAACGCACATCGTACAGCCTACAGCGTACATTGTACAGCCTACAGCGTATATCGTACAGCCTACAGCGTACATCGTACAGCCTACAGCGTACATCGTACAGCCTACAGCGTACATCGTACAGCCTACAGCGTACATCGTACAGACTACAGCGTACATCGTACAGCTTACAGCGTACATCGTACAGCCTACAGCGTACAGCCTACAGCGTACATCGTACAGCCTACATCGCACATCGCACAGCGCACATCGCACAGCCTACAGCATGCATCGTACATCGCAAAGCGTACATCGTACAGTGTACATCGTACAGTCTACAGCGTACATCGTACATCGCAAAGCGTACATCGGACAGCGTACATCATACAGCTTCAACGTACATCGTACAGCCTACAGCGTACATCGCACAGCCTACAGCGTACATCGCACAGCCTACAGCGTACATCGTACAGCCTTCAGCCTACATTGTACGTCGCAAAGCGTACATCGTACAGCCTAGAGCGTACATCGTACATCGCAAAGCGTACATCGTACAGCGTACATCATACAGCCTACAGCGTACATCGTACAGCCTACAGCGTACATCGTACAGCCTACAGCGTACATCGTACAGCCTACATCGCACATCGCACAGCGCACATCGTACAGCCTACAGCGTGCATCGTACAGCCTACAGCGTACATCGTACAGCCTACAGCGTACATCGTACATCGCAAAGCGTACATCGTACAGCGTACATTACAGCCTACAGCGTATATCGTACAGCCTACAGCGTACATCGTACAGCTTACAGCAACGTACATCGTACAGAGTACATCGTACAGCTTACAGCAGCGTACATCATACAGCCTACAGCGTATATCGTACAGCCTACAGCGTACATCGCACAGCCTACAGCATGCACCGTACATCGCATAGCGTACATCGTACATAGCAAAGCGTACATCATACAGCGTACATCGTAGAGCCTTCAGCGTACATCGCACAGAGTACATCGTACTTCGCAAAGCGTACATCGCACAGAGTACATCGTACATCGCAAAGCGTACATCGTACAGAGTACATCATACAGCTTACAGCAGCGTACATCGCACAGAGTACATCGTACATCGCACGGCGTACTTCGTACATCCTACAGCGTAATTACACAGAGTACGTCGTACATCGCACAGCGTACATCGTACAGCCTACAGCGTACATTGCACAAAGTACATCTTACATCGCAAAGCGTACATCGTACAATGTACATCGTACGGCATACCTCACACAGCCTTTCAGCGTACATCGCACAGCGTACATCGTACTGAGTAAATCGTACAGCTTACATCGTACAGCGTGCATTGTACAGCCTACAGCGTACATCGCACAGCAGAGTACATCGCAAAGCGTACATCGCAAAGCGTACATCGTACAGAGTACATCGTACAGCGTACATCGTACAGCCTTCAGCAGCGTACATCGCACAGCGTACATCGCACAGCGTACATCGTACTGAGTAAATCGTACAGCTTACATCGTACAGAGTGCATCGTACAGCCTACAGCGTACATCGCACAGCAGAGTACATCGTAAAGCGTACATCGTACAGAGTACATCGTACAGCGTACATCGTACAGCCTTCAGCAGCGTACATCGCACAGATATCAGAATAAAACGTACATCGCCGTACGCAAAGTACATGCATCGTCAAAGTACAATGTCAGCCTAAACTAAATCAAAAAACACAAAACGTACAAATACCCAAACTATTCCCATTGAGATATGTCTGGTTTACATCGTTCGAGCATTTGTAGGAAACACGTCTCTACAATTGGTCTCGATCAGACCATCGAGAGTTATCGTGCACACACACACACACACACACAACACACACACACACACACACACACATAATATATATATATATATATAATATATATTATATATATATATTACTGTTTATTTCATCAAACAGGGCTACTTATATTATTATATTGAAATAATTCAACCAAGTACCCTTAGAAAACATTTTTATTCCTTCTACATGTTTCGTGTAATAATCCCATTTTCAAGAAGTGTCTTTATATATATGTAATTTATATATATAAATTTTAACGACTATTGGTTTTGGACTCTGGGCACCTAAAGAAGAAAAAATAACATGGTCCCGGGCTTAAGTCTTACCATGAGACCTACGGTAATAGCTTCTTCCCTATGGGAAATTCGCTAAAAGGCTGTCCTCGTAGTATGCTGTACGCATCGTACAGCATACAGCCTATAGCGTACATCATAATCGTATATCTCACGGCGTAGGTGTTCATCGTACAGTGTAGTCCTACATCGTACATCGTTCAGCCTATAGCGAGCGTACATCATAATCGTATATCGCATGGCGTAGGTGTTCATCGTACAGCGTAAGCCTACATCGTACATCGTACAGCTTATACCGTACAGCGTACATCGTAAAGCGTACAGCGCAGCGGCAGCACGAGGAAAAGACACACAAAGGCAAGATGCCACTTCTCGGCGCGCTCGCTGAAGGCCTACTTCAATCTCCACTGCCCACTTGCTTAGTCTCAGTCTCAGTCAGTTCAGTGCCGTGGGAGTGGCCACACTGCTACTGCATCTCGCTGCTATGTTTTAGAACTGGTGAGTGAATATAAACATCGTTGCAGTGAGTCATTCTTGTCAAACTCGCTGTTAAATGCATTCCAATACTTCTATCTTAAAATATAAACTAACTACAATATATTGCTTTAGGATGCATTTTGATTGGATTTATTCATCCTGTTTGACTAAAGCAGTCAGGACTTTAATGATAGCTTGGTCTTTTAAAGGTACATTTAATTCTTAAATTAAACAAGATTTCCAGCTTTTATTTCGAATAATACATCATAAATTAACAATCACCATAAAATAAAAATATTTACTATTTCCATAAGCTAATATTCTGCCCTCTAAACTAATTTATACCACAAAAACAGTATTAACAATAACATTGTCAAACTTGTATTATTATTATGACTTGAATAAAAATTATGAAATTACGGAACATTATAATAAATATGGAAACATTTAGACAATACAGCATTCCTTTTGCCGATTTAATAATTAATTATTACATTAATAATAAATTGCATTACAATACATAATTACATCCTTTTAACCACAAAAGAAAAAAATAATGTTGGGTTTTTTGTACGATGTGAATTTTGTCAATATAATTTGATAAGAGTTTTAAGAGGTCTTTAAAAACTCCTGTAAAATAAGTTGATCATAAAAATGAAAACATTTAAATTCTCATTAAATGATCATTTAAATGTTTCTCAATAATACTGCAAGATACATAGAAATTGTTTAAAATATACCATTCTTAATAGTTAACAAAAAACGAAATCTTTTGTTAACTTAAATATGCTGTGTAGCTCGTAAAGGGTAAAGTATATCAAATATTAGTCAAAGTTAAAACTGTCAAAAATTATATTTTACTATCTGTAACTTCCATAAAATATAGGGTGTTCATTTAAAGAAAAGCTTATATTGACCTCCACATCGGAAAATAGTGGTCATTTACAAAAAAATGTATTTTATTTTTTATTCCTCTTCAAAAACAAGGGAATGTTCCCTCTTTTTTTAAAGTTTATTCTCAATTTTGTTGTTTCCAAGATCCCCAGTGGTGGTACGGTTAACAAAACACCCTGTACATTGCAGCGTTGCACGGAACCATCACAGGGCCAAGCGTCTGCCCGTGACTGTGATTGTAAATAAAGCTGACGTTGATCGCAACCCTTCAACCCTACGCAGTTATAGTAGCATTACGGTCTATTCTACACCTCACACATGGACATTCTCGGATTTGCTAGTCGAAAGCTAAAATCTCCTTCCACGTAATAATGAGTTTACGAATCAAATCTTTTGTTACATGGAACCTTTGGCAAAGTGGACAAAGACAGTTTGTATCCTACAATCTGCAAAAGATGTTCACGAAGGGTCTGCAGTATTGAGGTTTATGTACCGGAACCGGAAACTTAACTCACAAACCGGTCTTGTCCGTAGCGCGCGACAAGTGACTGGCTAGGCATAGGCGCAGGCGTTTACAGCCAGCTCGGGTATGCTTACCACGCCTTTTGTCATCCACATGAAAATATGAAGACGCCGATATTAATTTTATAATGGCGTCCCTTTTGTAACATTCAACTTCGACCAAAATGTACCGATGTCGCAGCTAGAAGTAGTTTACAGTATGTCAAAAATAGCTCAATATTCTGTTTGAGTATTTCGGTGAAATATTGTTTAAACTCTTTATTTTGGCTATCGTTTAATCATTACTAAGCTTATATATGTCATACATATGTATGCATGCACATGCATAAGCATGTGCTTATGTGCAAAAACAAATCATTTACAAAGAATTTACATAACATATTATTTCGTACGTTAATTATTTCGATTCGTAATATTACGAATCATGAAACTTATGCTTACAGACCAGACTGTTACCATAAGTTTCAGCTGTTGATACCAATTAATTCAACTTAATCTCTCTATGGTTTATCCACGAATTTTAAAATTTAATTTCAGTATTCGATGTTTTCTCTTTTGTAGTAGGGCCTAATTTTATTACAAAAACTATACTTTAGGGGTTTAATTTAAACATTACTACATTAAAAAAAGTTGAATATAATTATAACCCAATGTATCCAAGATATATTTTTTATATTTCATAAATTTCATAAATACTTGAGTATATATATATATATAAATGATTTTGAAGTTTTTGCACTGGACTTGGGAGATTTAAAACTTTAGTACGGTAAATCATTCACTTTGCCGCACAACGTAAACATGCCTACTACTGTATTCTAATGTCTCCAAATAATCATATCCCGAGTGAAAAGGGACTTTAATTTTAGATGATAAACTAATTTACGCAGTTTTAAAATACTGTTAAATTATTACACTAAATTTCTACGTACCAAGTAAATTTAAATGAATTAAAAACTCCGTTCTGGCAGACAGAGGCTCATTTACATTTAGCTGATTGCTATTTGTAATGAAACATAGTCCTAACAATCTGATCACAAGAAAATTATTATAATAGATCGGCATTTCTTTCTCCCAACAAGAATTATTGCGGGTTAGAATCGAGCACGCAGGTTTGCGCACAAGTATGAGATTGTGGGTAGACACCCCCTTAATACTTATATATTATATCAAGTACAAAAATATACAATACAACAATAATATTTATGTACAGTATAATAATGTAATGTATTAATGTAATAAAATTACAAGCAATAGACCAACCAATAGCTTTTACCAATTATTGTACTGAATAAGCTTCGGTACTACGAAATAACATTGTTAAGATACAGAAAACGAGCGTTGTAAAGGGTAATGGTTAACAGTAGGGTATTCCTTGTATATCGCACTAATTATGTCAGCAGCGACCAATAAACGGGATTCGGTAACGTTAGGAGATTGATGTATGTTCCGTGTTAATAAAACCATAGGTAATAATAACCAGTGTTATTATTTTGGTTGATCTTTGATAAAACAAAAACGAAAGCTGAAGAGCTGGCCGGCCGGTGTGATGTATGCCTATGCGCTCACGTGTTGCAAATTAAGCTAATTACATTTTAAGAAAATGTAAATTTATTATTTAAAAATTCAAATACGAATGACAATGATTTAAATACCATGTGTTTTATTTTATGGTGCAACTTTAATATCTGCTATACGAGCCTTTTTGAATTATATACTTATTGACCTATGATCAAAATTATACTTCTCTTTGAACACAAAAAATACGGGCCGTCCCACGTGTATACGCAGTGTCCAAGAGTCAAACATTATATTTTTACCTATCTCTAGAAAGTCAACATGACAAAAGTTGTCTTTACATTACGCCAATTTTCCTACAGGAAATTTGGTCAAAGAAATGATGTTCAAATACTACAAGCATCATAATGATCGTATTATTAATTTAAGTTGATACAATGATTAAAAGAAATAATTATTTACTTTAAAAAATTATAAAGTACGCCACAACAAGATATTCCCGACAAGTTGCTTTTGTGTCAAGTGCTACATGTTACTACGATGTGCTATTTTGATTTGAGTAAGGGTGGAAATAACCTTGACAGATGGATGTTTGCTCTCGATGCTCCCGCTGTGTGGCGACGTGGCATCCCGTGGGTCAAGGCTAATATATTGAGTTTTAACCTGCAATAATCAGTTCAGATAAACGTTTGAAAGAATGTTTTTGCACTGGAAAGGGTAATTAACAATGCTGCGTACTTTGCAAGCAGAACCTCAAACTCTTTTTGGGAAATGTTGATTATTCAAATTTCACATTCAAAAGTAGTTTATTTCAAAAATAAGTTACAAATCTGACAAAACATTGCACAAAAACACACGAAATAATAAATTAATTTCGTATTTTAATTTATTTTGTAATAATTCATTCGTTATCTATTGAAAAATAATTATTCATTTTAAAATAAAATAGATAGGCTATATTCTACATTCAAATTCGTTTAGACACAAACCCACTCTCGTTGGTATTTAAAATAAGCCTTTATCTGATTAATGGGTCCGTGAGACGAGTGAAATGGTTTTTATGACTATTCAGCTTCATGGCGGAATCACTAACCATAATAATTTTATCAAGTGAGAGTAAATAACAATCAGCTGTTTACAAGTAGCAATTCACGCCCACGTGTTGTGTTACCAACAGCAGTGTTACCATCGTGGGAAGTTTAAAATCCCACATGTGGTCAATTTAGCTTCTCTTTCCAAAGATGTTCTAACTTGTAGTTGTTCGGTATAAGGTTTTCTCCTCCATTGACAGTGTTTTACCTACCTATTAATAAAACCAATAAATGTTTTTAGGTATTTTGAAGTTATTTTTTTAGCGAATTTCCCATAGGGGAGGAAGCCATTACCGTAGGTCTCATGGATGGCAAGACTTAAGCCCTGAAGCATGTCATTTTTTCGTCTTTAGGTGCCCAGAGACCAAAAACAATAGTTATGTGTGTGTGCGTGCGTGCGTGCGTGCGTGTGTGTGTGTGTGTGTGTGTGTGTGTGTGTGTGTGTGTGTGTGTGTGTGTGTGTGTGTGTGTGTGTTCAAAACAGTTCAACAGTTCAAAAACATCTTTACTATTCAAAAAATCTTAACAACACATACAAAGCCCAATGTGTCAAAATAACACGTGTGTAAAATGGTCCGTTCGATACCAAATTTGGTAGAGACATGTAGGTAGGCCTATTCCTACATTTACACGGACGAGTTCGTAATCCAGACATATCGGTCCATTAGAACGGGTAGTTTAAGGGGGTTTATATCCTAAAAATATCTTTTTCGTTTTTCATATACAATTTAAAAAATTCTAAATTTTTTTCTTATCCTTCGAACCAGCTCAAAAAAGAACAAATTTTAGTATCTTACAGTTTTGCTCTATCTCCTACGGTTACCTAGATATTAAAAAGCCAAACACTGTACTGTACGTTGAATTTTGGTGCTCCGATGTTAATGTTATTTTTTTATGAAACTTGGTATTTAGCTACATGTGGTTAAGATTCATTCATTAATGCTTAAACATCATAGTTTACGTGTTTATCATGGCAGCTTATCTGCATACTCCTACCCCACGTAAATCAACCTTATGTGGCCGGAACCAATGGCTTATAGTGCCTTCCAAAGCGTGGTGGCAGTCTGAGAAATTAAATTTCACATGTGTCATGACCGGAAATCGAACCCAGATCTTCTGGTTGGTACGTCAGTACCGGTACTCTACCACTCAGCTATGACTGGAACCCAGATCTTCTGGTTGGTACGTCAGTACCGGTACTCTACCACTCAGCTATGACTGGAACCCAGATCTTCTGGTTGGTACGTCAGTACCGGTACTCTACCACTCAGCTATGACTGCCACTTTCACCAATAAAAGTAATCTTCATCAATCAGATTCAATCAAAACCCAGATCTTCTGGTTGGTACGTCAGTACCGGTACTCTACCACTCAGCTATGACTGGAACCCAGATCTTCTGGTTGGTACGTCAGTACCGGTACTCTACCACTCAGCTATGACTGGAACCCAGATCTTCTGGTTGGTACGTCAGTACCGGTACTCTACCACTCAGCTATGACTGGAACCCAGATCTTCTGGTTGGTACGTCAGTACCGGTACTCTACCACTCAGCTATGACTGGAACCCAGATCTTCTGGTTGGTACGTCAGTACCGGTACTCTACCACTCAGCTATGACTGCCACTTTCACCAATAAAAGTAATCTTCATCAATCAGATTCAATCAAAACCCAGATCTTCTGGTTGGTACGTCAGTACCGGTACTCTACCACTCAGCTATGACTGGAACCCAGATCTTCTGGTTGGTACGTCAGTACCGGTACTCTACCACTCAGCTATGACTGGAACCCAGATCTTCTGGTTGGTACGTCAGTACATGTACTCTACCACTCAGCTATGACTGGAACCCAGATCTTCTGGTTGGTACGTCAGTACCGGTACTCTACCACTCAGCTATGACTGGAACCCAGATCTTCTGGTTGGTACGTCAGTACCGGTACTCTACCACTCAGCTATGACTGGAACCCAGATCTTCTGGTTGGTACGTCAGTACCGGTACTCTACCACTCAGCTATGACTGGAACCCAGATCTTCTGGTTGGTACGTCAGTACCGGTACTCTACCACTCAGCTATGACTGGAACCCAGATCTTCTGGTTGGTACGTCAGTACCGGTACTCTACCACTCAGCTATGACTGGAACCCAGATCTTCTGGTTGGTACGTCAGTACCGGTACTCTACCACTCAGCTATGACTGGAACCCAGATCCTCTGGTTGGTACGTCAGCACCGGTACTCTACCACTCAGCTATGACTGGAACCCAGATCTTCTGGTTGGTACGTCAGTACCGGTACTCTACCACTCAGCTATGACTGGAACCCAGATCTTCTGGTTGGTACGTCAGTACCGGTACTCTACCACTCAGCTATGACTGGAACCCAGATCTTCTGGTTGGTACGTCAGTACATGTACTCTACCACTCAGCTATGACTGGAACCCAGATCTTCTGGTTGGTACGTCAGTACCGGTACTCTACCACTCAGCTATGACTGGAACCCAGATCTTCTGGTTGGTACGTCAGTACCGGTACTCTACCACTCAGCTATGACTGGAACCCAGATCTTCTGGTTGGTACGTCAGTACCGGTACTCTACCACTCAGCTATGACTGGAACCCAGATCTTCTGGTTGGTACGTCAGTACCGGTACTCTACCACTCAGCTATGACTGGAACCCAGATCTTCTGGTTGGTACGTCAGTACCGGTACTCTACCACTCAGCTATGACTGCCACTTTCACCAATAAAAGTAATCTTCATCAATCAGATTCAATCAAAACCCAGATCTTCTGGTTGGTACGTCAGTACCGGTACTCTACCACTCAGCTATGACTGGAACCCAGATCTTCTGGTTGGTACGTCAGTACCGGTACTCTACCACTCAGCTATGACTGCCACTTTCACCAATAAAAGTAATCTTCATCAATCAGATTCATTATTCTCACTAAAATATAGGATAAGATTATGATAATATAAAAACACCTTGGTTTATTAACATTAATTATAAATCAATTATCTGGTGATTCATTACATTGCAGATAATTTATGCTTGGAAGTATCGAGTTTTGTGTTGTGTGAGTGTGAGAGATCATGGCGTACGTCTTTTATAAAAAATAATGTATACCCTAATATGACCAAAGCATTCTGTCAAGCAACATAATAATAGTAATAGTAATTATTATTGTCTACACCTTGTATAGTTCTATTTTTTACCGTCATGTGGAGCAAGCTATGTCTTGTACGCCTAAAGATGACATAGTGATGTCGGTCGAAACTAGTTGTATTGCCACAGGAAGTTACTAAAACCATTGTATTTGTTAAGTATTTATGTGCAAAACGAATATCTAATTGAGGCATTAAAATTGATACTAAGAAATCTTAAGTGAATATTCATTTCAATTACAACCTGAACGAGTGGTTTTTATATCTTCGCTGCATCTGATAACAAATTGAAATCTTGTAAACTTTTGTTCCAACAATCTGAATTTCTAGGCCAGAGATTAGTTTTGAGTACTGTATATATAAGTAGAGTTCATTTAAGTGCACTCTACATTCTAAAGGTGAGTAAATTCTAGATAAAAGATTAGCTTGAGGTAAAGTTTGAATTTTGGTACATTTACAGCCTCTGTCGTTATGTCTCTACTCTTGGCCAAAGTTTGTGTTTGGTAAATTGTTAAATTTTTTAAATCAATTAATTATGTCCTACCAATTTGAATCTCTTGCCCAATGGATAATTGTTTGAGGTGAACAAGTTTAGTCCCACTTTAGTCCCCTGTAGGAGCAGAGATGCGTAAACCTACCTAAAAGTAAATTGTTAACTACCTGAAGAAACAACCCAAATTCGACTCAATAATTAGTTAAATTTTTAAGTGTTTAGTTTGAAAAATTTATTACGATCGACTCAGACAGTATGACCCCCCCTATTCACCAAGATAAGGGTGACGAAACTATCAAAGTTCACAAGACATGCAGCGATATTGTTGTTTTGTTCTGATCTGTTCCGTTGGTCACCATGCTGGACGTCGTCAAACACTTGGCCCAATACACCAGGTAGGCCAGTGGGACCAGTGGGCCGATGCCAGATGTAGTAGATGTAGGCCTATCGTGCACAAGACAGTTTCAATAAGAAGTCTATCTTGATAATGTGTGCTCGATATTATTAATTTGTTGTATTATTAATTGTATGAATGCGTTAAAATGTTATATATATAGGATGTAATTCATTTACTTCTTAAGCACTGTTCTCCTTGTTTCTACTACGGTACTTTAATATCATTAGAGATTTGTTTTTAAAATGTCAGACAATAGGAACTATCTTTAAAAGTATCAAGAGTAACTGTATTTGATCATTTGTGGGTCGTGACCTCGTATTCCGGACCGTCGCAATTCGTAACTAGGCTATTAATTGATAATATTAACATCCAGCAAAAGTACGACCTTAGTTAGTAACAAGACCGGGGTTAACTATGATTGGCTTCTTGTGAAAATTGTATGTCGACTCTCACGTTTTAGACCTATGGATATCTTGAAAAGGTACAACTTTTCGAACTTTAATTGTGGCATTGTTTTCAGGGGTAAACGGTTGTGTTTTGACATGTCGCTTAAGACATTTTGTAGTTATGAGCGATGAACGGTGGATGTGATATTCACTGGTGTGGATTAAAGACACATTATTGAGTTTTACATTCATTCACAAAGACCATCGTCATAGTTGGACCAGTTCGTAATTTAGAGGCAAAAGTGGTTCGGATTCCACGTTAAACTGTAGGTAGCTTGGATGCCATTGGCTGTTGGGCAATTAATTAACAGCCCTGTCTAAGAAAAATATAAGCCTTAGATAGTAACAAGACGACAAGTTCGCCACACATTTCTCATTCATACTTGTTTTAAATATCTACCTGGGTTGGTCGCCATTTAAAAAGGTAATCTAATCAAATTTTCATATCGAGGTTGTGCATACATGACAGTTACATTACACGTTTACCCCTATGTAGGCCTACTAGATAATTTATTTGCAATTCTGCCATGTATCTTTGTTAGAATAAATACAAATTTCATAATTTGAAAACAATTTGTCCCTGATTTTCACTCATTTAACAGGAAATCTATTTTATTTTATAATTTTACTGTAACCTGGACAGACACTATTTCAAACATTTTCATTATAATCTGTAAATCAAAACAATTTCTCGCGAAGGCTATCGAAACTCATCTACAATTTTTGTTTTGTTCTCTTGTAGGCTACATGTACGTACGTTTCCTGTGGAAATGGGTCCATATCCTGCCTATGAACAGGAAATCTGATTATAACGTGGTAGCATTCTCACGTATGCTCACCCAAAGTTTCGTTCTCTGACCATTTTAAGTGTTTCGTGTCAGTGACAGTACTGTACCTTATATTTAAGAAGATATATATTTTTACATTTGTAATTATTTTGGCCTACCTTTTAACAGTACAATTTTATGTTATGGCTAATAATAATAAAAAATTGTATTCATCAATATTTCTTCGAAAGAAGTAAGTACGAATGAACCGCTTAAAATTTGACTAATTCTGGATCTGTCTAATTTTAGCGAATTTCCCATAGGGAAGAAGCTATTACCGTAGGTCTCATGGTAAGACTTAAGCCCGGGACCATGTTATTTTTTCTTCTTTAGGTGCCTAGAGACCAAAAACAATAGTCGTTAAATAATTTTTAACGTAAAATTAAAATTTATATATATATATATATATATATATATATGTGTGTGTGTGTGTGTGTGTGTGTGTGTGTGTGTGTGTGTGTGTGTGTGTGTGTGTACACGATAACTCTCGTAAAACTGGTCCGATCGAGACCAAATTTGGTAGAGACGTGTATTCCTACAAATTCTCGGACGAGTTCGTAAACCAGACATATCGGTCAATGGAAACGGGTAGTTTGGTGGGGTTTTGTACCCCAAAATGAGGTTTTTTGCGTTTTTCATATGTAGTTTAAATGATTTTTAGATTTAATCTTTCACCATTAAAATCAGCTTAAAAAACTACACAATTAAGTTCCCTAAAGTTTTTCTCTATCTCCAACGGTTACCGAGATATAAAAAAATCTAAACACAGTACGTTGTATTTTGAGGCTCCAATGTTAATCTTATGGAGGATAAGGAAAAATTAATATTTCACCTATTAACCAATATTTTTGGATAAAAATTTATATTTAGCTTTATGTGGTTGAGGTTCATCAATTTATGCTTAAAAATCATAGTTTATGTGTTTATCATGGCAGCAAACCTGCATACTCTTTTCTCATGTTAATCATATGGGGAATAGACAAACTCCTTTATTTATAGACAGATGTTGATGAAAGTTGGTATAAATGTTAAAAATAAATGTTTTTGAAGGTATAAATGCCTACTCTCAGTGTTCCTCACAGCAGCAAACCTGCACACTCTTTCCCATGTTAATCTTATGGAGAATAGGCAAATAATTCTCATGTTCATCGACAGATTTTGACCACTTGACTTGTTGTATATTATTATTATTATATCATTGATTTGGAAATTCGCTGAGTACGTAGGTCTGCTGCGACGGGGGTATTTGTCTATTTTGACTGTGATTTAGATTATATTGTTATATGCGTATCTTTCAAGTCACTGTCTAAATACTGTATTTATATTGTTGAGGGAGTTTTACTTCAGCAGAATGCCATGCTTCAGTTGTGATAAGCACAACAAAAAAATTCAGGTTCCAAACCTAGACCAGACCTCCCCAGCGATGTAATCTGGAGCGACGCCAACACGCATGTTCGTTGTACACCCGCCGATGTAATCTGGAGCGACGCCAACACGCATGTTCGTTGTACACCCGCCGATGTAATCTGGAGCGACGCCAACACGCATGTTCGTTGTACACCCGGCGATGTAATCTGGAGCGACGCCAACACGCATGTTCGTTGTACACCCGCCGATGTAATCTGGAGCGACGCCAACACGCATGTTCGTTGTACACCCGGCGATGTAATCTGGAGCGACGCCAACACGCATGTTCGTTGTACACCCGCCGATGTAATCTGGAGCGACGCCAACACGCATGTTCGTTGTACACCCGCGATGTAATCTGGAGCGACGCCAACACGCATGTTCGTTGTACACCCGGCGATGTAATCTGGAGCGACGCCAACACGCATGTTCGTTGTACACCCGGCGATGTAATCTGGAGCGACGCCAACACGCATGTTCGTTGTACACCCGCCGATGTAATCTGGAGCGACGCCAACACGCATGTTCGTTGTACACCCGCCGATGTAATCTGGAGCGACGCCAACACGCATGTTCGTTGTACACCCGGCGATGTAATCTGGAGCGACGCCAACACGCATGTTCGTTGTACACCCGGCGATGTAATCTGGAGCGACGCCAACACGCATGTTCGTTGTACACCCGGCGATGTAATCTGGAGCGACGCCAACACGCATGTTCGTTGTACACCCGGCGATGTAATCTGGAGCGACGCCAACACGCATGTTCGTTGTACACCCGCCGATGTAATCTGGAGCGACGCCAACACGCATGTTCGTTGTACACCCGGCGATGTAATCTGGAGCGACGCCAACACGCATGTTCGTTGTACACCCGGCGATGTAATCTGGAGCGACGCCAACACGCATGTTCGTTGTACACCCGGCGATGTAATCTGGAGCGACGCCAACACGCATGTTCGTTGTACACCCGCCGATGTAATCTGGAGCGACGCCAACACGCATGTTCGTTGTACACCCGCCGATGTAATCTGGAGCGACGCCAACACGCATGTTCGTTGTACACCCGGCGATGTAATCTGGAGCGACGCCAACACGCATGTTCGTTGTACACCCGGCGATGTAATCTGGAGCGACGCCAACACGCATGTTCGTTGTACACCCGGCGATGTAATCTGGAGCGTCGCCAACACGCATGTTCGTTGTACACCCGCCGATGTAATCTGGAGCGACGCCAACACGCATGTTCGTTGTACACCCGATGTAATCTGGAGCGACGCCAACACGCATGTTCGTTGTACACCCGCAGATGTAATCTGGAGCGACGCCAACACGCATGTTCGTTGTACACCCGCCGATGTAATCTGGAGCGACGCCAACACGCATGTTCGTTGTACACCCGCCGATGTAATCTGGAGCGACGCCAACACGCATGTTCGTTGTACACCCGGCGATGTAATCTGGAGCGACGCCAACACGCATGTTCGTTGTACACCCGCCGATGTAATCTGGAGCGACGCCAACACGCATGTTCGTTGTACACCCGCCGATGTAATCCACCACTCGGGCGACGCCAACACGAATGCTCGTTGTTCGCCCGGCGATGTAATCCACCACTCGGGCGACGCCAACACGCATGTTCGTTGTACACCCGCCGATGCGACGCCAACACGCATGTTCGTTGTTCGCCAGGCGATGTAATCCACCACTCGGGCGACGCCAACACGAATGCTCGTTGTTCGCCCGGCGATGTAATCCACCACTCGGGCGACGCCAACACGCATGTTCTTTGTTCGCCTGGCGATTTAATCCTTTACTTGGGCGACACCAATACACATGTTCGTTGCTTGCACCAACTACACGACTCTGTTGCACGGAAGGCAGAATCTTTGCAATAGTTCACTTAATCAGTTTTTAGTGGCCATAAATAAATTTTTTAAAGTACCCCTTTTTTGTTAACTAGATCTAAGTCACAATATTGGTCTCCTTAACGTCCAAAATTTTCAAGTTTTTATCTTCTTTCAATTTCCTCATTTAAGTATACTTATGCCAAGTTTAAATAGTTTTATTTTGACGTTATAAAATGTGCTAACTCGTACATGTAATGTTCGTAATATTTGCTAAGGAATGTGTTTGGGACATGTTTCAGATCTGGGATGGACGCAGGGCCGCCCCCAAAAATTGTGCTGGAGTTCCAAGATCTAAGCTATTCGCCCTCTGGTGAGCAAGTCACTTTGCTATCGTGATGATAGGGGTTGTAATTTTATCAAATAAATTAAAGCTTTTTAATCAATCACATTGAATATTTAGTTTGGCTTTTGTTGAGCAGTATTAATAATCACTTATTTGCCAATTTGTCGAAAAGGTATCAGTTCTACAAAAACCTACACTTCGGCTTTGTGACCTTATCTGTCGAGGTGTTTTTTCATAAAAACCCAATAAAATGTATTCTCGGTTTACGATGAATTCAATTCCCTTGTATTGGTAATAAAATCGTATTACATTTTAAATGGTTAAACGAGCTTAAACTTTTATTTACTAAGTTTACGACAATGTAAAGTTTTGCTTTAATTTATTTATATTCTTGTTAGTCGTAAGCTATACCTATTTTAAGAATGAGGTGTTAACACAGTATGGATTTTAACAAGGATTATTCGATTAAACAAGTGGGGTGGTGTGTTTCATACTCAAATGAACCACACAACCGTGTTTACTATAAGTTTGATGTCACGATGAATTTACCTATCGGGAATCGAGAGAATGTCAATAAATGCTTATAGTATTTGTAGTACTGTATTCAAAGGTTCGGAACCATTATGACAAGAGCATCTTTTGATCAGACCTTTGGAAACCTGAAATATTCTTGATTTGAAAAACATGTGAGTATAACACGAGTATAAACATTAGTAGGTAGTATACTCGTACAAAAGTACAAAAAGAAGCCTAATAAAGCACTTTTTCTATTTAAAAAGATTTACTTTACTTTTAACACAGCCGGCAGGCCTACAGTTTGAATCCACAGATGCAGTGTAGGCTTTAACTATTTTTACCCAAGCCGTAATCACTTACATAAGGAAGCCTGGCTGTTAGCAAGTCGGATCACGTGTGCAGTGTGGTCGCTGTTCGCTGGTCTGTGTTCACTGCTTAGTCTAGTTGCCCTAGGCCCTACTACAATATACAATCTGAGCATTTTTGGTTTATGGGTTTTGTTCTAACACTCACAGAGAATGAGGTGTCAAATGTCAGTGTCATAGAGCTGAATAGTGCTCTATCTGTTCTATGATCTTCGTTCATCGTTACCCAAATATAGTGATTTTGCTACGGTTCCATTTTGACATGGATATGAAATGAAATGAAATGAAATGAAAAATTCTTTATTTTACCAGGCAAAGTTAGGGCCACTTGGCCCTTTCTTACACTTAACCTGACAATATCATTAAATAAATATTACATTACACTTAATCTAATGTGGGAAATGATTAAACAGAAAATAAATATTGTAAATAAATAATATTGCCATACTTTATCAAACACATTCACTCAACATTCACTCCACCAGCGATCCTATCAAATGCGAACACCCAAGGGAAAGTCAGCCGAAGCCATCCGGTCTAGGTATAATTCTCTCAGTGCTGCCACAAACTGGGTACGGTTATCAATAGCCTTGATTGATGGCGGTAAGCTGTTCCAAAGGCGACAACCAGTAACAATAAAAGCTTTGCTGTACATAGAGGTCTTATGCTGAGGTACGCGCAATATTGATGAAGAAAAGCGTGATATTCTTAAACTACTTTGAGATATAAAATTGAAATCATTATGAAAATAATTAGGCAGACCGGTTTTCAGAACTAAAAAAACTAATGAAATAATTTTGACTGATCTTTGATCATTTAATTTCAATAATCTAGAATTAATGTAATATGGGGTTATATGCTCATCACGCCTAAGATCAAACACAAATCTCAAACAATAGTTTTGAGACCTTTGCAACATATCAGAGAGAGTCACAGTCATGTCATTGATTACGGAACTGCAGTAAGTGAAGTGGGGCATCACAAGTAATTTGACCAAATTAAGTTTGATGTGCAGAGGTAGAAAACTTTGTAACTTTTTTAATGAATGGATAGACGCAAACACCTTTTTACGTATATCTACCACTGCATCTGTCCAAGTAAGTGCTGAGTTGATCATTAGTCCTAAGTTTTTTAATTTGTCATAGTAGGGCAGTGCTGTTCCGTTAACTGTTATTGGGTCAATCAAGTCAAAGTCAAGTGAACTTCGTAAACGAGAGTGACAAATTATGATAGGTTTAGTTTTTTCGTGATTCAGTTTCAGTCCGTGTTTTTTAGCCCAATTGACTAGTCGATCTACATCCTCATTTATCAACGAAACACAGCTATTTATAGCACTCACTGAAAAACGTGCATAAATTTGCAGGTCATCAGCATACATATGAAATTTACAGTGAGAAAGAGTTGAGCCTGGATATGCCTTAGCTCTGGGAGGGTGTTGGTGATTTTTAAGATGGAAAATATGTAACAGGTTTCCATAGAAACTACTAGAGATATTGTATTGAATTTTTAATATAAAAGAATATGTCCATAGAAACTACTAGAGATATTGTATTGAATTTTTAATATAAAAGAATAAGAACATCTGTTTAGATGAACTGAAAACATTCCCTTTAGATGTATCCATGATCTAACCTATTTGCCACAGGGAAGTAAATACAAACATTTTTTTCACTGTAGATTTATACAAAATTGAGATTTGAAGCAAAAGCTTATAATCGACAACGATAGCGAAATATAAATATACTGTCATTTCACCTAATCTATATTTATAAGTACCTAATGCTGGAATTTTTACAGCAGTGAGGTTCTAATTTCGGTTTCATTTGTTAAATGTTTCACTTAAGGGTCTACAAATGTTTAAAAATAGTTTAAGATACCCTAAGTTTATTACATGTAGACCAATATTTTTTTTATTTAGAGGGGGAAGTATGTGTCAGTTCACTGATATTTTTTGTTTTAGTCGAAACAGTGGGAAATATAATTAAGAAGTAAGTATTGCACCATCGAAGCCATTGATAAAACATCGATCGACCCTAATTAATCCGCACATACAAAACGGCTTCCTGACGCGTGACGTCACCTGTCACGTGGCTTAGGCCTGCATTCGGATAATCTTGAAATATGCTGTTTGTTTGTATCGGGCGCACGGTACAAACGCGATAGTGTACGTGATTTTTTTGACTTCATTTTCAATAAAAGGACAAGTAACTCAACTTTGTGTAATAATTTCTGATTATACACAGAAAACATGGAACATGGATACCGAATTAGGCATTCAGTTGGCCTGAACAATACATCTCGGAACAAAGAGAGATGATATTGTAGAATTATTTATAGCTTCTTCGTAGGGTCTACTGGACAGTATAGTTCATATTTGTAATCATCCATAGTTTATGAAAAACAAGAAATTCTGTATCAAATATCGCTTCAATTGACCTCTTCGAATTGATGGAAGCTGTAGGCCTACAAGTTTATAAGACAACAGTCTTAAGATTAACACTCTCACTAACGTGAGATTAAAATTTAGGGAATATATCTTGAACGCAACTATATCGCGTTGAAAAGTTTTATTCTAAAAAATAAAACCCCGTTTACTCTCATAAAAGTCTAATGTCGGTTAGAGGAGGCGGGGGTTAATTAGTCTCAGTTTGAGAATGAAATTGGCCTTGTTCCATTTTCCTTGCTTTGAAGAATATGTTCCAAGGTTTGATCTAACCCTCGTATCCTGCAAAATGTGTACATACACATGCACATAATATATAAATTATATATATATATATATATATTGGCTACGTACATGTGTTTTGACAGTAACACAATAAGTTAAAAGGCCTACCTCGACCTCTCAATCGATAGAAAATCATGTTCTCTAAAATGTTCACTTATTGGAATGAAGCGGAGGTAAAGACGATTTATTTTTTATTATTTTTTTATTACACATGCATTCCAATTACCAAATTATAATCCTATAAACAGCCTATAAATAGTCCTATAAAATCATTACTACCTATAAACAGCCTAGAACACCAAAGCATAAAACATTTTTGAGATGTTAGGCTGCCACTTCGATTCGTATATAATGTGAAACGTTATACCAATCTTAATGTGTAGATAATTTTCATAGAACCCTATTATCCCAACATAATTTTTATCGATCTAATTAAAAAAAAAATTATTAACTTCCTCTTACTTCCACGTTTAAACTTTTTTCTAAATACTGTAATTTCATCATTAATTTCCTAGTTGTGAGATAGCGTCCCTGCTTAAATACTACTGGCTACTGGAAGTTCCTGTCATGGCGTCATAGGTAGCATTTATTGGCTGGCTGAGTTCCGATTTTTACACGTTCTTGCAGAATAAAACTGTATTTGTTCATTTATTAATATTGTTTTATCTTTACATTTTTCTTTGTAAATAAATAACTCTTCCCATACATTCATTCCATTTCCTTTTTTACAAGTTTTGATCATCTTGGGGTCTTCATCGATTGTTGTTAAGTTATGTCCTTTTTGCTAGTAAGTGTTTTGCAATGTTTCATCTCTCCGGTTTCCCATTCTTCCATGCTGATATATGATTTTTATATCTTTTTATAAAATTGACGGTCTGGCCTATGTATATGTTATCGCAGTCTCTGCATCCAATTTGTATATTCATGGTTGGTTAATAAATAACCATAAATTCCATAGGTGATTTGAAGTTATTTTTTTCCTTTTTAGCGAATTTCCCATAGGGGAGAAGCTATTACCGTAGGTCTCATGGCAAGACTTAAGCTCGGGACTATGTTATTTTTCGTCTTTAGGTGCCCAGAAGCCAAAAACAATAGTCGTTAATATATATATATATATATATATATATATCACAGACATATACAGTATATATATATATATATACTGTATATGTCTGTGAACACGATAACTAGTCAAAATGGTTCGATCGACACAAATTTTGGTTGAGACATTATATATTCCTACATTATACATTATATTTCCTACATTATATTCCTAAATTAGCTCGGAAAAGTTTGTAAGCCAGACATATCAATCAATCGGAATGGATAGTTTGGGGGATTTTGTACTAAAAAATTGGGGTTTTTGCGTTTTTCATGTATAATTAAAAAACATTTAAATCTTATCTTTCACCATTAGAATCAGCTTAAAAAAGTACACAATTTAGCTTCTTAACTGTAACCGACATAAAGTCGAAACGCAGTTCATTGTATTTTGAGGCTTCAATGTTAATCTTATGGGCAATAAAGAAAAATTAATATTTCACTTATAAATCTATATTTTTCGATTAAACTTAGTATTTACCTTCAAGTAGTTGAGATCTATTCATTTATGCTTAAAAATCATAGTTTATGTGTTTATCATGGCAGCTAACCTGCATACTCTTTTCCCACGTTGATCACATAGAGAATAGGCAAACTCCTCTATTTATGGTCAGACGTTTATGAAACTAGGTCTAAATGGTAAAAAACACTCTTTCCCATATTAATCTTACGGAAAATAGGCAAATAACTCTGATATTATCAACAGATATTGATCATACTTGTCATATATCATTATTATTCTTATTATTATTATATTATTGATTTGGAAATTCGCTGAGTATGCAGGTCTGCTGCTACGGTATATGTGTTTATCATAGCAGCTAACCTGCATACTATTTTCCCATGTTGATCTTAAGTAGAATAGTCGAACTTTTTTGTATTAGGTTAAACAAATGTTTAACCTAATACAAAAATGGTATATAAAGAAATACAAATGTATTTCTTTATGATGGGATGGTTCCCGAAACATGTCGAAGGAATAATTCAAATGTTTTCTAAAGGTACTCGCTTGACTTATTCAAAGATAATTATATTAGTAGCCTTATTTGATGAACTAAATAGTGAAATATATATATTAACGACTATTGTTTTAGTCTCTGGACACCTAAATACGACAAAATAACATGGCCCCGGGCTTAAGTCTTGTCATGAGACCTACGGTATTAGCTTCTTCTCTATGGGAAATTCACTAATAAGGATGTATGTCCTTTATGCGTTGCCAAACTACACATCCGATCGCCATAAAAATGTTAGGATGTTGCTCTATATGTGTACGGGAAGGTTTTAGCGAAATGTTTAAAAACTCCACAAGTTTCCATTTTATGGCGTTTTAAATGCCTAATGTTAACTTTACTGGGAGTAAGTTTATTTACAAATTTTCTACAGTAAAAACATTTGATTTCTTAAGCTACAGTGTTGTTTGGTTTACTTTCCATTAGCAATATGTCATCTGAATCATTCAATAATTTAAAACTATGAAGTAAATATGTGCTGTATAAAATGAACAGGTGTATTCACCACGTTAATAGTTTACGATTTTTGGGGATTATGTATTTATATTTATTATTTTTTGTCTGATTTAAGTCACGTGTTTATTTGTTGGCCAAATGTAAAATAATTACAACGTTTATACATTACGGTTACGATAATAATCAGCTGTATTATAATAAAAGCCGTATTCCAGTTAGGTTTGGATTTGGTTGGATTAGAAAATTGTGAATCAATCCACTGAGATTTATTTGTTTTGTGAGAATATGTTATTAGATTAGATTAGATTATTTGAAACGGCGACCATACTACAGGTAGGTATTTTAAGCCAAGTATGAATGAGAGTTTATTCTTATATCTTATCGTTTCAATATTGTTATTACCTAGCACGCGGCCCAAAATATCTAATAGTTCACAACGAAGCCAATGCTATTCGATTTCAGGACATGACCAATCTTAAAGGTAACACATGAAGTTAACCCTAAAGTTAACTGTAGGGCGTTACGAAGTTCGCCGGGTCAGCTAGTTCACTTATATGAAAGGGGGAGAGTATACCACGACCAGACAACCAGCGTCAAAATTAGATACATATGTAACATATGTGTTATGCAGCCGCGCTGTCAGTAATAACATACAAGGTTAAATGGAAATTCATCTGTTATATGTTATCCAACAATTAACTTCCGGTAAGTTAATTGTTGAAGAGTAGTACTAACAAGTGACACCGGTTAGTACGGCTGAATAGAGCAATCTAAGATTTGAAAACGACGAAGAATGAAAACCTCACACTCCTAATATTGCGTAGTGGCGTTATGACTGGAGTAAAACCCGCCAGATTCCGATTTAGACCTGGGCTAGTTTCAGTATCAGTGTATCAGTTGCAGGCTCGTTGTGTTGGTCGTATCACGTTCCTCCACGCGTATCATGGTCCACTGACCTTGGCGGGCATGACCGACTTCAAACGTGAACCACTTTCTAGATGGATTTAATATTTTTAGGCGTTTTGAATTATAAAGTGATAACATTTATTAAATACAATTCAAAACCTGTTAAATATGTTTATCACAGTATTGATAGGATGACAATAATTTGTTTAAATTGAAAAAAACAAACTGTAAAAATCATAACTATTGGACCTACCTTAATAAATAGTACATTTCTTGTAATTAATTAATTCATTTCGTATCTCTTTTTTATTGGACGGATTTATGGTCACATCGCCAAACAAAACACTTTCAAAAAAGCTAGGTAGGTATTACTGGGGGGAGGGGGTGTTTCCCCCGATAAATTTTAGCAATTAATCTATTTTGTTTCTCTTGTTACAGTATTTCAGAAATTGGATGATTATTTTTGAAACAATTAATTGTTAAATGATATTTAGATAAACTTTAAAGAATATGATAGTTATTAAACTATCATATTCTTCCACTAATAATTACATATTCACCCTCCTTCTACCTAATTAAATACAATACCACATAATTTGACAACATAAACATGAAATTGGTACGGAAATTCGGCAAGTAGGGGGGGAAGTTAATGTTTAGCATATTAAACATTTGAAACTTGTTTATCAAGA
Source organism: Nephotettix cincticeps (assembly GCA_023375725.1). Lineage (NCBI taxonomy): Eukaryota > Metazoa > Arthropoda > Insecta > Hemiptera > Cicadellidae > Nephotettix > Nephotettix cincticeps. The sequence goes on along the minus strand of CM041791.1, from coordinate 86,727,101 downwards.
TTGAAATTTGAATAAATGTTAATTGAACAGTTGGTGTATATAGCACTGGACAAGTGGGTATGTCATTGTTGTATTGCATTATTAATACAGTTGATTTTGTTTTATATGATATCTGTATTTATACAGATTGTCGTTTTGAAATTTACTTAAAAGAGAAAGTATGTGTCAGTCTATTGATATGGTTTATTCATATAGTACTTTAAGTGACATGTGAATCCAGTGTGGTCTCACAACGACTATGGACTCTTTGGCCCCGTAAGACCACATTGGACTCATATGCTAGTTTTGGATAAATGGCCCAATGAATTCACAGTGGCCTCACAGAATGCATTAAACCTTAAATAATCATAAAGTAATGGGCCAGAACATCAAGAAACTGCATGCGGCATATGGTTCTGCGAAGCCAGTGTGGAGTCATAGGGCTACCAGAGTAAGAAGAATAAAACTCAAAGTTTTTCATAACACATTTTTTTATTGCAATAATAAAGTGAAAATAGATTAAATTTAAATGTAAAAATAATAATGAATGTAATCTTGAAAAATATTTTTAACTATGAAGTGTCATTACTTAGATATTTTTTGACAATACTGGTACAAAAAATGAAATGTAGATTACTCCAATTATTATTAATATTTTTATAAAGAGGTTTATAATGCCAAAAAACAAAATAAATTTAAACATGATAAACCCTCTATGTTGCTTTAGGTAGTTATTACTTAGATCCTCTGCTTGCAAAAATGATATGATACTTTCCTTAGATGAATGAAAACTACAAATATTGCATTATGGACAAGAATAATACTCTCTTAGCAGAAGTTCTTGTCACAAGTGTCACATTTGAAAATTAAGAATTGAGGGGAGTTTTTCTCATCATCTCTTTCCTCTTTTTATCCTCAATTTTCCTCTTTTGTATCATCAAGCGTGATGGCACATTAGTCTCACGTGGCCAGAATTAACACCAAAAATAAATACTGGCCCCGTAATACCAATGTGGTCTCACAACAAAATTTAAAATTATAAAGAAAAATGTATAACTATTCATAATTCAGGCTGTATTTGATATTATAGTTAAATAATACACCCCATTAGATAAATACAAGAAATGGGCTATTAGGAAAGTTTTTTCTTGCTAACATTAGGACACTTAAAGTGGGTTTTCCCAAATCTTTATTCCCATGGTGTGTGGACAGATGGTGTTTTTTTCTATTCAAGCTCAAAATTCAAAGGTAATTTATATTGGGAATACTCTAATTTTTAAAATTATGAACAATATTGTTTATATATATATATATATATATATATATATATATATATATTTATATTTATTTATTTATTTTTACTGTATATAAAAATTCTGTATATAATTTTAGTACAGTATTCCCAGTATACATTACCTTTGAATATATTGGCTAAACATAACTGGTTCTTGGCTAAAATATTTGATTTTTTGGAGATAGGTACTTTAATTAGGATTTCTTTAAGTAAGTTTAAAACAGAGATATTTTTCAATGTGCATTCGCTAATGTCCAATCAGAATTGGAATTTGAACATTATTTTATTAGTAGCAATTTTATTAGAATAAGTTATTGTCCTACATGAGTACAGTATAATATTTAAGTATATAATTTAAACATAGGTTTACACCTGAGTATAGAACATGAATATTTACGACTTACCAATTTTATTTTAAAGAGAGGTCAATGTGATGGCGGTATAGAAATGTAAATAATTGTAATAACCAGAAACAAATTTAGAATATTGATTTAGTAGTAGAAAAATATAGTCATAATTTGTCGTTTTTCGTCTCAAAACCTGTGGCGACTCAAGAAGCCGTTAAGCAATATGAAAAATTAATTTGAAATATTGAATGTAGGGTTACTTTTATAGGTCAGGACAGTAAGGAAATATTGAGGAATGTGAGTGGAAGGTTTCGGCCTTACCATGTGACAGCTATCATGGGACCATCCGGAGCTGGGAAGTCAACCCTCCTCAAAATTCTCACTGGCAACCGGTAAGACAGGAGCGACCTTTTTTTAGTCTAGTTTTGTAGAGGGTGTCAGTTGTTTTGAAAATATCATGGGATTCTTTATTTGAATCTCTTTGAAATACAGTATATGAAATTATTCTTGATAGCCAATTTATGAGTATGTGTCATGAATGGCTTGGTTAACAGGTTTAATAATGTAAATAAATACTCCTAACTTTTTTGTACTACCCTTCACAAAATCTTTTGAAAGTAAGAATTTCATTTGATGTGAGGTCCTATTTTTACCATTATTTTGAATCTGCCCTATTAAATTCAAATATATTTTTCATTAAATACTTATGACACCAAAAACAGTGACAATTGTCTTAACTTTGTTGTGTTTACATAAAAATTCGAAAAAACAAAGGAATTTGGTTGAACAAAGGAATTTGGTTGAACATACCTTGATTAATTGTTCCATTTCCAGTTCGAATGTTAGCTAGTTTTTGTGACTTAGGTTTCAGTGCCTCTTTGCACTATTATTAGTTGTGTCTGTATTAAATGCATAAATATTAGTCTAGAGTAAAAATCGATTTCTTAATAACACTTAATACTGACATCACACACTTACACTATACCTACATCAACACAGACACAATAAAGTAAAAACAACCAACTAGCCAACATACTGCGGACTAATAATTAAACATTACACTTGATGATATCGCAAAGAGGCGCTGTAACCTAAGTTACAAATAACAACTAATATTTGAACTGGAGACGGAATAATTAAGGTATGTCATTATTGTTAATTCCAGTTCAGGGGTAAATAAAACATCCTAAAATGTCTAAATTATAAAAAATTGAAATCTTCCTCCAGTTGTTAAGAGTAATAAACCGTTTTGCGACGGTCACCAGTTGATAGGTTAAAAAACACTCTTTGTACTTATGAATAATGATGACAATTAGCAATCAGTATAATGTCTTGTAACTTGAACTTCCAATCTCAATATTGCTTTACAAAATAAAATAATGATCTCATCTTTAAATAGCTAGGTTCCTTTCAAGACTAGCAATAAAATAATACCTCAGAGACATTTTTTTTATTTCAAATGATATAAACTTTGTATGATAAAAAAGAGTTGTTATAGAAAAAAAAGAAGAAATTATATAAGCCTAAACAATTTTTTTTAAATCTTGTAGTTTCCTAAATATTTAATTAAATATTTTGCTTGGTCCAAAACTTGAGGAAATTGTAACAGAGGAATTATAACTGGAATAGTTTTTAATAATAGTAAACCAGGTATTTGTTGAACCTGGTATTTCTTACCTGGGTTGATCTGGAACTATACTTCAAGCTATTGGTATAAATGGATTGTAGTTCAGGGTTCTTGGGAAAACCTATTAGATTATGTTTTATAATATATCACCTTTACTGAACAACTTGTTATTGCTTGTTATTTCAACTGAACATTTCTATTGTAATTTTTAGAATTAATAACTGTGTTATTTTAACATTAGGACTGCTGGGGTGAGAGGCCAAATTTTAGTAAATGGTCAACCAATGATCCGCTCACAGTTCCGAAAGCTATGTTGTTACATTGCTCAAGACTTTGCAATGCTAGGCCTTCTCACAGTGCAGGAAACCTTGCGAATTGCAGCCAACTTCAAACTTCCAGGCAACATCCCTAGTTTGAAGAGAAATGCCTTGGTTTGTATTGCTGTCTTTTGAATGATTACCATTTATTTTCCATGCATTTCTATAGGAAAATAGAGCTATATTACAGTAGTCATTTTGATAAAACCTAGGCCGGGGATGAATCTTTTGGTTTTGGGAATCCCGAAAACACCATTTGTTCAAAATGAGATATACAGTATATGTAAGAATAATTTGTGGATTTAAGTTAAAAATCCAGGCAAATCAGTAAAAAAGCCGAACCCCCTGCCCACTGAATTTTTTTGATCAGACTTTTGGGGTTTTTACAAACATAATTTATCAAAAAACTACATTTTAACACCATTCATTCAAAAAATGAACAATTTAGTACTGGTAATTTTTATCTTTGTTCTACATCAAACTGTTACTAAGATAAAGAAAATTGTAAACACAATACTGTACGGTGCATTTTATTAGAGCTCCAATGTTAATCTTTTGGGGAAAGTTAAAGTTTATATTTCTCTTATTACTATGATAATACAGGGTACCTATACAGCTTCATGTAGTTAAGTTCTAAAAAAAGGAGGTATGCTGAAAAATCTTAAATTATTTTGTTCCTTTTGGCAGGAACCTATTTACTTTTCCCCCGTGTCATTCTTATTCTATACTCCCTGAAGTGCACCCCCTCTAAAACCGCCTCTGCTTGCCGCCCTGGGCAAAATTTTATGCAAACTCAAAAAATCAACAAACTCAGGCTTTCTGGGAATCCTAGCGAGGATCCATGACAGAGTATGCAGATCTGCTGCTACCAGGGCATACTCTACTATACTTACTCTGATATATAAGCTCTGTAATTTATTCAGAGTTTTATTTTGAGGAAAATAAATGTTAGTAAACGTTTATTGAGGGATACATTTAACACAATCCAGTTTGTCCATGTAACCACCCTTAGGCCTAGCGTACACGGGCGGTTATTTCAAGGCAACTATTTCATCGCCAATCTGTGCAACATAGATTATATTGGAAGTGCACACACAGGGGATCAAGAATCGCACCGATTTAAAAATCACACTTCCATTCTAATCAATGTTACACAGATTGGCCGATACTCTTATTGACCGTTAGAAAAATCGCCTGTGTGCGCTTAGCCTTAGGTATAATCTAATTCTCAGTTTTTTCAATGTTCTCTAAATATGCTAAGGTGTTTAGAACAGTTCCACTAGAATAAATTACAATAAGTAACATATTATAAATAAATATATCTAATAAATAAATAAGATAAATAATAAGATAATAAGATAAGTAATAAGATAAATAATAAGATAAATAATAAGATAGATAATAAGAATAAATCAATAAATAAATATAAATCTTAAATATATAAGTTCATCTCTATATATATAAAATTGAATGTATGTCTGTCTGTCTGTATGTCCTTTATGTGTTGCCAAACTACTCATCTGCCATGAAATTTTAGGAAGTTGCTCTACATGTGTCCGGGAAGGTTTTAGTGAAAAAATATTTTCGAAAACCCCATAAGTTTCCATTTTATGGCGTTTTAAATTTCTAATGTTAACCTTATGGAGAGTAAGTTTGTTAACAAATTGACTACAATGAAAACATTTGATTTCTTAGCTACAGCTGATTGGTTTACTTTCCATTAGCTTTACTATCCAATGCCATCTGAATCGTTCATTAATGTTAAACTATGAAGTAAATGTGTACTGTAAAAAATGAACAGCTTTATTCACCACGTTAATAGTTTACGGTTTAGGGGGATTATGTATTTATATTTTTATTTTCTGTCTGATTAAAGTCACATACAATACATAATTACAATGTTTATATTATTACGTTTATTATAATAATCAGCTGTTGTATATCTTTCCTATAAAAGCCGTATTACAGTTAGGTTTCGTTTGGGTTTGGATTGGATTTGACAGTTGTGAATTAATCCACTCAGATTTATTTGTTTTATGGGAATGATATTAATATGTTTATCGTTTCAGTATTGTTATTCACTCTGCAGCGACCCAGAATATATAACCTTTCACAATGAAGCCGTATTGCTATTCGACTTTAGAACATGGCCAATCTTAAAGTTATCATGTGTTTACTGTGAGGCGTTACGAAGTTCGCCGGGTCAGCTAGTATGTTATAGAAGAAATAACGCACCACTACAGTTTTTACCACAGTACACATTGATCATTTGATCTAATTTCGTAAATTACATTAAATTGTTATATTTACACTTTAATTTTAAAAGTGTTTAAATTTCCGTATGACAAAAACTTCCACTTTAAAATTATTCATTTTGTGATGAATTGTCAACCATAACATGAATTCTGATTTCCAAGATTAATAGCGAAACAATACAACAATCTGATATGAGTGATGTTAAAATTCAATCCTTCAGGAATCTTTTTTAGTCAACGTGTGAGAAAACCGTGTGGTCATGACCATATAAATAGTAAACCATATAGAATCGAAAGTACAGTCAAATAATATATGCAACAATTTACAAAGCTCTTAATATTCGTATTTCAAGCAACTTATTCAAAAAAAGCTATAATAATTGATGATTATGTAAAAAATTGTTAATTAATCAATGTTAAGTGCTCTAATAATTACATAATTACATATTATATATTTAATTTTTTTAGCTTATTCTGGTATTTTCAAACTATTATTGCTTTATGATAATTTTTAAATATTTGTAGTGTGTTTTATTATTGATGTTGCTTCTTTATATAATTATATAATCTTTCCTTAGTTTTGTAATGTTTGTACTGTAGCTATATTTTGCATACATTGATATATTTGTTAAAAATGATTGTTCTAAGATAGAAGAGAAGGTAGCAGAAGTTCAAGACACTCTTGGGATGACCTCTCAGGCAGAGACTCAGGTTCGTCATTTGTCTGGTGGGGAGAAGAAACGCCTCTCTATAGGGGTGGAGCTAATAACCAACCCTCCTGTTATGTTCTTTGATGAACCTACTAGGTAAAAAACTCCTTCATGAGTCTCTGTTTAGGAGCTATACAAAACCTAAATACCCCCATCGCAGCAGACCTGTGTACTCAGTAGTATAATTATATTATTATATGTCAAGTTTTATCAATATCTGCCAATAAATATATAAGTTAGTTATTTGCCTATTCTTCATAAGATTAACATGGGAAAGAGTATGCAGGTTTGCCGCTGTGAGGAACACTGAAAGTAAGCATTTATAGCATAAACAATTTTATTTTAACAATTTGTACAAATTTTTATCAACATCTTTCCATAGATAAAGGAGTGTCCTATTTTCCATATGATTAACATGGGAAAAGAGTATGCAGGTTAGCTGCCAAGATAAATACATAAACTATGATTTTTAAGCATAAATGGATGGATCTCAACCACATGAAGCTAAATATTAAGTTTTATCCAAAAATAGTAATTGATAAGTGAAATATTAATTTTTCCTTATCCTCTATAAGATTAACATTGGAGCCCCAAAATACAACATACTGTGTTTAGATTTTTTAATAACTCGGTAACCATTGGGAATAGAGAAAAACTTTAAGAAACTAAATTGTGTAGTTTTTAAGCTGATTTTATTGGTTAAAGATAACATTTAAAAAATTTTAACTACTATTGTTTTTGGTCTCTGGACATCTATAAAAGAAGAAATAACATGGTCCCGGGCTTAAGTCTTGCCATGAGACCTACGGTAATAGCTTCTTCCCTATGGTAAACTCGCTAAAAGCTCTGTTAAGAAGGTTATTGTTTACTAAACATGATACCATAATTTTAAAATGAAAAATTGGAAAGTAAAGGGGGTAGTTGTAGAAGTTAAAAAAAAGAAAAAAGAAGTTATTAACTGATTGAGTACATATTTTTTGAGTTAAATATTAGACAAAAACTTACTGCGTTTTATCTCTATGCTTACATTAGGTTGAAGAGAATCATCTCCAATCAAAAATATTTTATTTGAATTTGTGAAAATAAATACATTCATGATTCTTCTCAATGAAAATAGTTTTATTAAACTTTTTATGGCTACAGAACACTCTTAAATATTGGTAGAAAAAATAGGAGAATGAAACTAGAGTTTAGTGTACATATACTTTGAAGGTTGCGGTCATAACTGTTTGTTAACCCACTCACGATCAGGTAGGTTCATGACTAGGTTAAATTTGACCATTTCCTGCAGAGCACATTAACAAAACTTTATTAATGTAGAAATGTCAAAAGATAGTAAAAAGGCTATTCCGAAATACTACAATTAACTTTGGGATCTGTCTCCTCTCCTAAGATCTGACTGGCAGACGAGAAAATTGAGTAATTTAGGAATGATATTTGGAGAGACTTTTTGATTACTTCCATTAGATGAAGCAACTTCAAAGTATCTTAGAAGCACCGTACATAAACTGTAGTATACTGTTTAAATTGTCCGCACACCTTGGTATTGTAACAACAAGGAAGTTTATAATGAAATCTTGCTAATACTATTAAATAATTGTATATCAATAAAAACAACCAGAAGGGAACATAATCATGAAATGTATCTATAACTCATGATGACTAATTAAACTCTTTACAGTGGGCTGGATAGCACTGCTTCACTAATGGTCATGGAGCATCTCAAGTCCTTAGCTCAAAGAGGCATCACAGTAGTGGTGGTCATCCACCAACCCAGCTCTCGATGTTTCCAGAAAGTAGACGATGTCTTTCTATTGTCTAGGTAACAAACCTCCTACTACTATGATAATCTGTAATTTTCAATAATTTTCTTAGTTTTCGTACTAATCTATAAAATTTATAGGTTAAATTGTAATAAAATTTAATATTATTAAAATATATACTTGTTGATTTAGTCTACAGGTATAGAACCAATGAACTAAATTTTTTGGGGACCTCTAAAGTTGTATAGGCTTATGTATTTGTATTTTATATTTATATCCATCATCAATACAAAGCACTATTGAAAGTAGAGCCCACTATTAAGAATCTTAAAAACAAAAAATCCACCACCAATTAAACACATATCACCAATAAATAATAAGTACAGTTTTGAGGCATATAATGAACCTAAGCTTCTGTCAAGGCATTTTTCCTGAAAAAATTAAAGTAAGTACTGTTGTTCCTATAAAAAATTGAAATCCATCAGACTTGATAACCTAAGGCCGATTAGCCTTTTGTCAGTCTTTTCTAAATTGTTTGAGAAAATTATGATTGTTCGTCTTATGTGTTTTTTACAGTCCAGAATTTTTTTTAGTAATAATCAATTTGGTTTTCTAAAAGGTAAATCTACTGAAGACGCATAGGTCAATTTCACTCACAATTTTCTCTACAGTATTTTGAATGATAGCAACAAATCCACTGCCTTCTTATTGATTCTAAATAGCATTTGATCTAGATGATCACAAAATTTTATTACAAAAGATGGGGTGTCAGAGGTGATGCTATCAATTGGTTCTGGAGTTACCTCACACCTAAATTACAGCGGGTGCAACTTGGGGATCACCTCAGCCTCTAGCTCCCAGTGAGGGTCGGAGTCCCTCAAGGATCGACCTTGTCAGTTAATTTATTTTTAATTTTTATTAATTACTTACTTAAAATTAATTTCAATGGAGAAATGTATGTGTTTGCAGATGCCATTGGCTTTTTTTATTCACTCACTAATATTCAGGTTATGTGGGAACAAACTTAAGTTGATCTTTTTGCGAAGAGGGTGTGATAGCAATAGCATGTCAGTAAATGTAAACAAGATTAAATATATAAATTTTGATTTCAGAGGTTTTAACTTTAATTTTCCAATCAACATGAAACTTTATGTAATGGGACGAATATAAGTGTAATAGCAAAATTGTGGAGAAAGTAAATCAATTTAAATATCTAGGATTAATATTAGATGAAAAGTTAAACTGGGAGCCTCATGTTCTATCCTTACAAAGTTTTACTTTTTAAGAAACTTATGTGATTATAGCCTATTGCAAACAATTTATTTTGCTTTAATTCTAGATTCAATATGCCATAATTTGTTGAGGTGGAACTTGTAAAACTTTGTTAAGAAAATTACGAACAATGCAAAACCATTTTGTTAGACTCGTATTAGACTGCAATAAGAGAGAAAGTCAATTTCCATTATTTCAGCAACTAAAAACTCACTTGTTCATTTATAAACTTTAAAGAATATTTTACATAAGGAGTGGAAGGAAATATGGGTACAGAAAATTTATTTTATGTGACACAAAATACTAACTTTAGATTTTTCAGAACTCCCAAAGAATACAAACTATGTTTTAGAAACCCCTTTGTTTTCCTAGGACCAACCTTTTTCAACAAAATTCTGTAATGTTAAATCTAAAGTTATCTTGTAGTAATGTAAATATTGTCTGTAAAAAACGTAAAGTGTGGCTTTTGGACAAGAATGATGTAGCTTGTCTTAGAGAAATTTAGTCCTAGACTCTATTTAATTTTTTGTTACTTATTTAGTACCTATATAGTTGTTGGAATAAAATGCTGTAATTTTATTGTAACTAATAAATTTGTTCATTAAAGAAACAAATTTTATTTTGTGTATTTCTACGCCAGAGGTATTTTTTAGCGTTTTGGGGGAATGGCCCAATCCCCGGTCTTGTTATTACCTAATGTCGACCTATTGTTAGGAAGCCTCATTATTTAATAGCCCAATGACAAATGGCAACTGGATCCAGATTCGACCCTTGCGGGATTCGATCTGGCGACCTTCAGTTTTGAAGGCAGGTATTATAACCACTACACCACCCAGCCAGTTAATTAAAATGTCCCATTTTTAAATGAAGTAAAAAAGATGCTGCAATCTTGAGTAATCAAATTGGGATATAATTTCAAGAGTAGACTACAGAATAACTATTTGATTCGCCAGTTTTGATCGTACCTAAAGCTGTCAGAGACATCAGTTTATTTTTTGATTACAAATAAATTCAACGTTCGGCTCAAAGACGCCAATTACCTAATCGCAAGAATTTAAAAATGTTAAATAAAAATTTGTCTCTATAAATTCATTATGAACATTAATTTAAACAAGAGTTAAACAATGTTATTAGCAAATTTCCTATGGAAAATTGAGGTATTCACATGAATGGGGAGCATGGTGACAGTTAAGCCCAGGACAATGATAGAAGTTCATAACTCAATCCCCTGAACACTTTTGGGGGGTCGTTAAAAATTTTATGTATATATATATATATATATACTAGCAGTAAGCCCGTCCTTTGTACGGATTGTAGGATTCAGTTTTAAGAATAAAGATTATTACATACCAAAATATAAACCAGAAATCATAAGCAAATCAATACAAAGAAAATAAATCATTACCTAGCTTTATTATTTAGCTTTACTTTACAATTGACTAGATTAGAACATTTATACGGGAGCATTTCACAACACCGAGTTTTCAGAAAGCCTAGTATGGCTAAAAATCCCATAAATATTGAAAATTCATAACACCTAGGTTTCACAAAGCCGAGTACTATTATTATAATTAGTTTATACGTTAAAATAACTTTTTAAAATAGTATGATTTCAAAATGGGTTTAAAATCAATGACCAATATAAACTAACTAATATTGATTTGACAGCTGTTTGTTTTTCTTTCAATTAAATCTTTAAAATACAAAAGACAGCTGATTATTACCAGTATGTTATTCATTGAAAACTAAATCAAAATGTGACTAATATCATGAGAAAAGTGGATTGTTAAATGCTCATTATTTACTTTTCAAGGGACAATTTCAAGCATTGATAAACCATTGCATTGTAATGTAAAGAAGGCATGAAATAAGATTCATTGTTATCAGTTCTCCCGTTTTTTTCGGAGGCATTAACAAAAATTGAGATAAGACTGGTTTTGGCTTCTCTAACGCACGAAATGTAAAAATAACTAAAAAATTAATAATTCTGAGCAATGTACAGACAAAACTCTAATTTTATTTGTATAGGTGTGTGTGTTTGTGTGTATGTGTCAACACAATAACGGCCGCAATTATTGTATGATTACTACAAATTTCGGTGGAGTTGTTCCTTTCCTTTCTGTCCTTTCTTGTCCTTTCTGTAATATCTTGGATGAGTTCATTGGGCAACACAATCGGACTGCATTAACTACACTTTTGGGGGGGTGTTCGTACCCCAAAAATGGGGTTTTCGAGTTATTTATGAATAGGAATATTTATGAATTAGATTTTTTCAAAATACAATTTTCCATTTTACCATTGGATTTAGCTAAAAAACACAATTTAATATTTTGAATCATGACTAAGTCAATTGGTTACTGAGATATTTAAAATGTTAACACACTAATCTAATGTTATGTCTAATGTTAATCTTATAAAGAATAACTAAAAATCAATAGCTAACTTATTTACTTAGTATTCTTCCAAAATTATGTATGCAAGTCCATCTAGTTAAATTTTTACATTAACCCATAAAATCCCCAAATTTAACGTTTCTTACATCATCAAAACCATGTACTCATTGCTCATGTAAGCCTTATGGAGAATAGATAAATTGGTACTCGCTTAATTATCGACATAATTCCAAAACATTTTGTATCTATTTTTTCTTAATTAATTAACAGTCTTAATATATACACTGTAAAACAACCCTTATGGCAGCAAACCTGCATACTTAGTACTTTTTGATTGCTATGATGGGAATAATATCAGCTCTATGAAATTCGCTCTACTCACACCAGCGTGCTGTGAGCGATCTTATTTTATATATAAAAATATATTACACAAAAAGACATACTCCAATAAACAGTTATTTAGGAAGGTGGATTAAAATTAAACATGCTAAGAATCTTGCTACCACCCATACACCTTTTAATTATTTAGTGTATTCATTCAATTTATAAGATTAAAAGTTTGAAATTTGAGTATCTAAGAGAGAGTATTAAAGGTAAATACAATCCAAATTCTAAGTTAAAGAGGGTAAGAAATTATACCACAAATATTCCTACTATTATGACAACTATATTAGCAATGGGTTTCGGAGACTAAAGAAACCCAGTCCAGTATTCTTCATGGCCTATGATTTTAAGACTTTTAATAAAATGTTTGAGATTACTGTTTAAACTTTGGGTTTTCAATCAAGCGATCAAATTAATTCACTTTGTTTTTCACCTAACACGTATAACAATATTAATGAACAGACATCTCTCATATATATGACTTTACTAAAACCTCATACCAAAGAAGTCTTTGAACATCTGTATTGATGATGTTTTATCCACTATTATGAAACTTTACTAAATCAGTAATATTCATCAGATGTATTTATTTAAAGATAAATTTTAATTTTTGAAAAAGTAAATTAAGAAAATCATTGTCTTGCTGATTTCGTCTCAAAGTTTACGGTCCAATTGGAAAGGTTTAGGAAAAGAATATTTTGTGATTTAATGTAATGAGGATAGGGACTGATAAGGAAGAAGACCTTATTCGCTTGATATTGATTGTTATATTTTAGTATGCCCATTTTCCCCATCCCTCTAAGATCCAAAATCCTCTTTCTGTAGTAAACTAGCATGTTGATTGCAGAATCACATTACACCCTAATACTTATTTTTTTACAGAGGACAGTGTCTGTACAATGGATCAACCAATAATATGGTTGAAACGTTTGCTGCCTTTGGACATGAGTGCCCACCGTATTTCAACATTGCTGAATTTGGTTGGTATTTTTTGTATATCATATGTATTGCTTTATTTATTTAAACCGTGCTACTTCCAGGGACGCATGAAGCACCCTGTCCGCCAGATTGGTGTGCATCCGTCAATGTACATATCGCCATTGCCTTTTCGTGAGAAGCACCCCGACCACGTCAAGGTGTAAGGATGGCTTGACCGAGAGAGGCTGTATATTGCGCATCATCGGCCCTTAAAGGGCGACCGTTGAGGTACATAGAAACGGAACCCTAGCGCATTGAGGTTTTCGCGAGAGGCTTAAGCCTTTTACGCTATGCCCTTGGTCAAGGCACCTCATTCGATGGAGGGGTGGCGTTTGCCCCCTACCACCACGGATGTCCGCCTGCACGGTTTCACCCGCCCGGTCGTTATCCAGCCTACCGACCAGTTGTGGCTATCGATGCCACCCCGACCGGTGTATAGCCCACCGGCAAGCATCTCCCCCCTGCCCCCCGATTTCACCGGTCAAGACCGGCTATCCGCCCTCGGCGGCCCAGAGACAAGCGACACCTTACCATCGGCAAACCTCACTCTGGAAGGGACAAGGGTTCGACTAGCACATTTCAGCACCAACCACGGCCACTACGAATCCAAACCCAGGAGGGAGTGAAGCCCCCTCCAGCCCATAGTACCGTCACCTTTTTAAGCCGGAACGGTGTTAGGCCGAGATCATGTCTCTTCTACCCATTCAGAGGCCAAAACCACCTCCATACGTTACGGGATTTCTGCATCTCTTGATGTCGAAACTCGTATTCGCTGGTCTTCAAGTCGAGCATCTCGTTCGGCAGGTGTTTCCGCACATCTTGAGATCGAAGCTCGTTCTCGCTGATCTTCAAGTCGTGCTTCCCACTCTGTAGGGGGCTCGACAGCTCTTGAAGACGATGCCCTTATTCGGACAGCTTCCAAGTATACTGTTTCTCCAGATGTTTCAGCAGTTCTAAGTGCTGAAATACATTGAGCGTTTTCGGATCTTCTACCAATATTGGCTTTTTTAGGAGGCATGGCATAGAAAGTATTCTGCAAAATAAATTATTTATCATCAATTTATTTTCACGTTTCCCTAAATCTTTTATTTACCGAGGCAATAAGCTTAAAATCAATAATAAGAAATACAGATCACCTGACCAAGTAAAAGTGTATACAGTTAAAAATGTACAGTTAAACTGTTCAGTCTCTCGCATAACCTTAAAACAATAATGTAAACAAAAACAAATTATTTTACTACTCATTAATTTGTCTCTCCGATCATAGCTTTGCTAGCTGGGGCTCCTCCAGGCCCCCGTGGTTGTTGTCGGCAGTCCTTAGTATTTAGAATAGAGTTAATGGCAGTGTAGGGAAAGTGTGTGTGCAAAAGTCCGTACCATTATAAACTAAAATAAGGTAACACAGTATCAAAATGTGCAATAAGAAGTTACAGTTAAAAATCTAAACTGTTTAGTCACTTGCATAACCAAAAAAACAAATGTAAACAAAATAAAAAAACAAATGCAAGTGCTTCAATCTGTCGTGTATATCTTCAACTAACAGATATAGTATAGCAATCAGCTGTTGAAAAGAAAATATTTATAATGTAACAAAGTTCTGGTTTCATAGTATATGGGATCCTTTTTAAAAGGGCTGTTTTAGGGGTTTCCTGGAAATTATTCGATTTTTTCTTGGCGTAAGAACCATCCTTGGACTTCAACGAACATCTTAAAAAAAGAATTGGCAAAATTGGTCCAGGCGTTGTTGAGTTATGCGCTTACTAACACGTTTTGCGATTCATTTTTATATTATAGATAGATAAACAAATATCAGTTATGTGATTAAAAAACATTTAAAAAACATGTGTAAATTAAAAATCAAATTTGAACTAGTGATTTTGATTAAGTTGTTGATTATTTATTCCTAATGTTGTGTATCACAGCTGATAATTATATTTTAAGTTCATAGAGATATAACACCTAATGTTCAGTATTATATCAAAAATAGGGTTTTCTTTTTGAAAGTTTGCTATATTTAGGATATTTTCTTGATCAACTTGTTTATTTATGTATATGTGTAACTCTTCTTTTGTGTCCATCTTTTGTCCTTTCTTTTCAAAGTCTAAAATTTTTTAATCTTCTTTAATTATATTTGTGATCAGTTTCCAAAATGTGTGTGTGTGTGTGTGTGTGTGGGTGTGGGTGTGTGGGTGTGTGTGAACACGATAACTCTCGTAAAATGGTCAAATCCAGACCAAATTTGGTAGAAATGTACATTCCTACATTTTCTTGGACAGTATCGTAATCCAGGCATATCGGTCAATCGGAACGGGTAGTTTGTGGGGCGTTTATACAAAAAAATTGGGTTTTTGAATTTTTTATAAGTAATTTTAATTTTTTTTAATTTTATATCTCTCCATTAGAATCAGCTTTAAAAACTACACAATTTAGTTCCTTAAAGTTTTCCTGTATCTCCAATGGTTACCGATGTATTGAAAAATCTTAACACAGTTCGTTGTATTTTGGGGCTCCAATGTTTATCTTATGGAGGATAAAGAAAAATTAATACTTCACTTACCAATCAATATTTTTGGATTAAACTATTAGATTATCCACTATACAAGGTGAAACTTGAGATCAGGGCTGCTGCATGGGCTCTTGATTCTAAATGAAAATTCAAGGTGTGATAATACATAATGAATAATACGTCTGTGAAGCTGGATTGTGATTTAAATAAAATTGTATGTAAATCATGTGTATCAATAAATTATGAAGGGATACTGACCTTTAAGTATCTATATCTCACATTTACATTGTAAAGGAGATCACTACTGCCAGGTAGACCTGGCAGCACTGTCTGTGACTATGGGTGAACTAAAACCTTACTTACAATAACTGAATATATTACAATAACTGAGTCACAAAGTACTTTTATTAGTGTGTATTATTTTTGAGGTTGAAATAGTAGTAAAATAAATAGCTTTGAATAAAACAAAAATATATTTTTCCTCCTAACATTAGAATAAATTGGGATGCTTGTCAACCAATGTCAATTCCAAAACCTAATTTATGTAGGGCCATTTATGTGGGGTGATTCTTCAACGGTTTTTTAACTTTTTACTGTAATATTAAACAAAACACATAATAGATCATTTAAAAAGTACTCCTGTCGATAAATTATATAATTTACTTAAAAATCCAAACGCTAAACTTAGTAACTGATCTGGTTTCGCTACGATTTTAATTCGAAGTCACCGGAGTCGTATGACGCAGCGCAACGGTTGTAAGTTTATGAATGGGCCGCGGGCCTCTTTTCTTCGCGGAGGCTCAGGCTCAGCCGCTTCAAGGCCGTTGGTAAAGCAGTTTACTAGTCGGCAACACAGACCAATTATTGCTGAAAACGCCGCTAGGTAAAGAACCCTCTTAAGCTTCAAACCATGAGCAAGAGGTTACTCCTTAACCCTAAGTTTACATGTTCAATCGTAAGGGAAATGCACGAAGATGGAAATGAGGTGATTAAATGTGTATAATCTGCATAAGAATGAATAGAACAGAATTTAAGTTGGTACCCTAGATCAGCAGTGTATATTAAAAAAAGAATAGGGCCCAAACAACTACCTTGTGGAACTCCTCTAACTTTAGGCAACAATTCAGATAACTCATGGTTTACCCTAGTCTGCTGTGTTCTTGTGTTCTATTGTTCAAGTAGGAAGGAAACCAGACTACAGTACAGAGAGAGGGTCAAATTGATAAAAACGTAATTTGGCGAGAAGAAGACCAAAACTAACCAAATCTAAGGCTTGTGAATAATCCGATTCGGTGACAAAACTCTCCCAACCCCTATCCTTTGCAGACAGAAGCTCATCTACAATGTTTAAGAGTGCCGTGCAGGTACTGAAACCTCTACGAAAGCCTAACTGGGTTTCTGGAAGAAGCTTCTCTGATTCCAGAAAAGACACTAACTGTTCAGCAACAACCTTTTCCAATATTTTGGACATGACTGGAAGAATAGATATGGGTCTGAAATGAAAAACACGAGAAGCATTAGCCTTTTTCAAGTGGAACAATGATACACTGTTTCCAAGAAGAAGGAAAACGGCCTGTAGTTAAGGATAGATTTACAAGATAACAAATAGTTGGGATACAGTAAGGGCTCAAAGACTTGATTATGTCCACAATTATTCTGTTCACTCCTACAGCTCTTGTGATAATGCTATTCATAATGGTTTTTATGGCGTCAACTGCCACTGGCTTGAAAGAGAAGTTATTCATAACATCAGTGCTTCTATTCTGGTTATAAAAGTTCAGCTTATCTGTACTAATACCACAAAAGTTACTTCCCATTGTAGAAAAATACTGATTTAATTCTTGAGGTGTAAGAGGACATTCTTTATTTTCATTCGAGTCTATCACTACAGTGGTCCTCAGCGATGAACAAAAATCTTTTTGGTTCTTACAACAAACTATCTCACATTTTCAAAGAATCTTCTTTTAGCATTTCTCATTGCTAAATTTAAATTATTTCTTTCCTTGCAGTATTCATATCTAGTTTTACTGTCCCTACTCTTCATAAAAATCCTATGTTTTTTGTTCTTCAGTTTTCGTAAGTAATCTCATATTACTATCCCTCCATGGAGCCTTCCTTCTGACACGCTTCCTTACAACTGGTGCGCAAACATCAAAGACTTAAAGGATTTTTTCATTTAGAGCCATTAACACGTCATCAGTCATCAACATTCTCTTGAGATGTTATTTCGCCCTATTCAACTGCAGATGAGAGTTCAGAGAATAGGTCAATGTCAACGTTTTTAAAATCCCTGAAATAACTAAACACCAGACGATGATCCGTAATTTTTACACCCCTGGAGTCAAATATACTAGAAGTGTCAACTGTCCCCATCTCAGGTTTTATATCTCTGTCAACAATGATCAAGTCTATGAGTGATGACGCGAGGTGAGATACACAAGTTGGCTCTTTTATCAACTAGGAGAGATTCATAGACTGATGAACAGATGACAAGAACCTGGAGTCAAATTTGGATAAGTCTGAAGATTCACCTTTAGAACACCCTGCAAAATCACAGTATACACCTACATCACTTGATCAATGAATAAGCTATGCAACACCGAGCTCAGACAGGAACACGGCACAGTGGGTGGTCTATAGGTAAAACAGACACATAGTTGTATGTCTGTAAAGAAATAACAACACTTAAATATTCTATGTGACTGTCAACATTACAGAGCTGCGTACGAATGAAGTTAAGACCATTTTAGCGAATTTCCCATAGGGAAGAAGCTATTACCGTAGGTCTCATGGTGAGACTTAAACCCGGGACCATGTTATTTTTTCTTCTTTAGGTGCCCAGAGTCCAAAAACAATAGTCGTTAAAATTTATATATATATATATATATATATATATATGTGTGTGTGTGTGTGTGTGTGTGTGTGTGTGTGTGAACACGATAACTCTCGTAAAAATGGTCCGATCAAGACCAAATTTGGTAGAGACATGTATTCCTACAAGTGCTTGGTCGAGTTTGTAAACCAGACATATCGGTCAATGGGAACGAGTAGTTTGGGGGGGTTTTGTACCCCAAAATGGGGTTTTTTGCGTTTTTCACATGAAATTTTAAAAAATTTCTAATTTTATGTCTCACCATTAGAATCAGCTTAACAAACTACACAATTAAGTTTCTTAAAATTTTTCTCTATCTCCAACGGTTACCGAGATATTAAAAAATCTAAACACAGTACGTTGTATTGTGGGGCTCCAATGTTAATCTTATGGAGGATAAAGAAAAATTAATATTTTCCATATTAATGAATATTTTAGGATAAAACTTGATATTAAGCTTCATCTGGTTGAGATATATCCATTTAT
>CM041791.1:86618326-86707818 GCA_023375725.1 Nephotettix cincticeps | reverse complement strand
AAGATTTTAATAAAAACATATGTTTGTATAAAGAAAACACTGAACAGGAAGGTAAATACCAAATTTAATCCAAAAAATATAGATTGATGAATGAATATTAATTTTTCCTCATCCTCCATAAGATTAACATTGCATCCCCAAAATAAAACGTACTGTGTTCAGATTTTTTAATATCTCAGTAACTGTTGGAGAAAGAGAAAAACTATAAGGAACTAAATTATGTAGTTTTTAAGCTGATTCTAATGGTAAAAGATAAAATTTAAAAATTACATATGAAAATACCCCCGTCGCAGCAGACCTGCGTACTCAGCGAATTTCCAAATCAATAATATAATAATAATAATATATGACAAGTTTTATAAAAATCTGTCCATAAACATGAGAATTATTTGCCTATTCTCCACAAGATTAACATGGGAAAGAGTGTGCAGGTTTGCTGCTGTGAGGAACACTGAAATTAGGCATTTATACCATAAATAATTTTTATCTTAACATTTATACCAACTTTCATAAACATCTGTCCTTAAATAAAGGAGTTTGCCTATTCCCTATATGATTATTATGGGAAAAGAGTATGCAAGTTTGCTGCCATGATAAACGCATAAACTATGATTTTTAAGCATAAATGGATATATCTCAACCAGATGAAGTTTAATATCAAGTTTTATCCTAAAATATTCATTAATATGGGAAATATTAATTTTTCTTTATCCTCCATAAGATTAACATTGGAGCCCCACAATACAACGTACTGTGTTTAGATTTTTTAATATCTCGGTAACCGTTGGAGATAGAGAAAAATTTTAAGAAACTTAATTGTGTAGTTTGTTAAGCTGATTCTAATGGTGAAACATAAAATTAGAAATTTTTAAAAATTTCATGTGAAAAACGCAAAAAACCCCATTTTGGGGTACAAAACCCCCCCAAACTACTCGTTCCCATTGACCGATATGTCTGGTTTACAAACTCGACCAAGCACTTGTAGGAATACATGTCTCTACCAAATTTGGTCTCGATCGGACCATTTTTACGAGAGTTATCGTGTTCACACACACACACACACACACACACACACACACACATATATATATATATATATATATATATATATATATAAATTTTAACGACTATCGTTTTTGGACTCTGGGCACCTAAAGAAGAAAAAATAACATGATCCCGGGCTTAAGTCTCACCATGAGACCTACGGTAATAGCTTCTTCCCTATGGGTAATTCGCTAAAAAGACCTAATTTTAGGGGTACAAAACCCCCCCAAACTACCCGTTCCGTTTGACCGATATGTCTGTACTACGAACTTCTCTGAGTAAATTTAGGAATACACGTCTCTACTAAATTTGGTCTCGATTGTACTATTTTATGAGAGTTATCGTGTTCACGGACACACACACACAGACACATAGGCTTTGTGTTTTTTTCTAAATTACAGGACATAGGATGAAATTTATATATAATATATATATATATATAATTAACGACTATTGTTTTTGGCCTCTGGGCACCTCAAAACAAAAATAACATGTTTCAAGGCTTTAGTCTTGCCATGAGACCTATGGTAATAGCTTCCTCCCAATGGGAAATTCGCTAACAAGAGAAGACAGATACTAACTTATACACAGTACACTTTCATGATAGCAAAAAACAAGTACTGAATTTACCAAGTACAATTTCCTTACTTGATAATTAAAATAATGAATATATATCAATAAAATATATATTCTTTGATCTTTGAGTGTTTGCCACAAAAATTCAAATTTTTGAATTTCAACCCCTAGGGTGTGAGTAAGCATCATCAACTTATTTTTCAAACAATCTCTTCAAGGTAATATAAAAATGAATACCTATATCTATTAAACTTTATAGCAGTTGGGACCACCATAATGGTGCTAGACATAATATACAGTACTCAAGTATACCAATGTGTTCTCTCAGCTTTTGAAAATTAGTAACTAACTACCTAAGCCTTTGGCTTAACCCCATACAAGTCTCGTTCAACAGGGGTGTATATTATAGCCGATGTCAGATTTTGACACCCATGTGAACATGATAACAAAAACGCATCGAAAGTAGAATATTTAGAACACCATATCTATTTGTATATGGTATTTATTGTAATTCGATTATCCAAAAAAAATTCATATATTCTTCAAAATTCTATATTCATATAGGTTATTCACCTGTACACTGTATAGTAAGAATAAGATACTAAAATATTAAGAAGGTAAAACATCATACTGGTACTTTGTTTATAAAGATAAATATTTTTTAAATATTATGTCAATTTTCTCTAATTTTTTCCAGCTTTTAACTTGGAAGTCTTTAAAAATGACATCCAATAAGATAAATTCATACCCTATTTAAAATAATTTTGAATTAGAAGAGATAATTATTAATTTTCGGACATAGGGAAATTATAAAAAAACATTTTTACCACCCCGATTGTGTAAATTTCACATACCCGGAGGCAACTTCTGTGATTGATATTCTTTGCACCAATGGAGGTTAAGGTTTGTAAAGCTTGGGAATTGATTTTGTTTTATGGAATTCCTGTGTACTACCATCTCCCCGACAGACCATTATCCCTAATTTACGCTCATATGTCTGCTTTTTCATTTCATTTAGTACAACTTAGTACGGTACCCTATTTTTGTGATTTTTTCGTTTTTGGTAGGCCTGGACATATTTTTACATTTTACCACGTCTTATCTGTAAGAGAAATAAAATAGTTTAAAAATTCTGTATTCTTGACCCCTATTTATTCAAACTTTCAACACATCTGAAGTCCCAGAAGTGTAGATAATCAAACATGATGCTCTGGTTCATCATTTTGCCATTATGGTATATTTAATTTAACATTATTCTGCTAATTAAATGTAATTTTTTTATTTTTCTTAAGGTGAGGAAAATAGTTTGATAATTTAGGCACAATATAGGTACCTATTTTACAAAGTCTACTGTCTCAGAAGAAAATAAATAAATGAAAACCCTAGGGAAATGTGTTTTCGATTGTCATTGTTTTTGAGTAATCAAGCAGTTTGCTTTCTGTTTTAAGTAGGCCTTTACTATTTAATAATGAAGTCATGAGATTATGTAAAACACTGGTAAAATTTATTATTTCGCTGCTCCAATATCAAAATATATATTTAACGTATTTAGCACAGTAAACCTGCATATGCAGAACATTTAAAATTTTAATTTTTCTATATTTATGATATACCATGCCATACCTCGTCACATGTTATCTATAGAAAAGTACCTTTTAAAATGTTCCTTGTAAAATGCTCCAGTATCCAAGTAAATGGGTGAACAGAAGTCAACCCAGGTTCAGAGGTACAAGACTGTTCAAATTTTGAGCTCCTGGTGAGTGAGGATAAATGATGTTCACTCTAGGTGAACACTTGTACAGCTGTACGACTGACTCTAATTGTGTAAGTGTAAATCTCTTTCATTTATCCAGTATTGGTATCTAGAATAGCAAAGTTTAGAATCCCACTGGGGAAAGGTATGTCTGAAATATGGAGATATTTTTGGTGGTTTGATAGTTAATATCAGATCTGTGGTTACAGCGGTTGAGGTTGCATCCAAGCCTGAGGAAGAAGTCAGCCAAGTAGTTGATAAAGCAAGGGAAGACTTTGCCATATATGACAGTGAGTTAATCAAGAATAAAATGTTGTTGAAAAATGGAATTGAAGAGTTATCCAGTGAAAGGAGTGAGTATTATTTTTGTATAAACTACCATAAATTGTCTATTCCCTTCATAAAATTGTAGAATAGACTTTTAACAGTGGTGCCACTCAGCTGCACTCAGTCATTAGTAAACCAAGTCAGTAACAAAAGGTTAAATGGGAAACAGAATAACTATAGATTAACTTCTGCTTTGGTTAGATATCGTACTTACCTAAAATTTTCATGGTGAGTCCAGTAACCTGCCAAAGTGGTCTATCCAAAAAAAACTAAAACTATGTGGTATAAAAATCAGTGACTCCACTATAATAATTGATTCTGAAACTATAATAATTGACTGGGACGGTGGCGACGTCCTGTAATCCAGCTACTTGGAGGTCACGAATTGTGGATAGTTGTGAGAGATGGTCGGTGGATGTAGTGTTCTCTTGTGTGGATTAACGTCCGCACTATTGAATACTGCGTTAATCCGCAAAGACCATCCTCATAATTAGACCAATTCGTAATTCAGAGGTCGTGGTTCGGATTCCACGTTAAACTGTAGGTCCATTAGTTGCCATCGGCTGTTGGGCTATTAATTAACAGTCCTGTCTAAGGAATATGTCAGCCTTAGTCAGTAACAAGACTACAAGATCGCGCCACAATCATCCTACATTCATTCCTCATTCATACTTGGCTTAAAATACCTACCTGGGTAGGTGGCCATTTCAGTTAAAAGTATTAAAGTATTAAGTATAGAAATAGAAAATCTAAATCTTAACTTTTGGGATTGGATATTAATGAAAATCTAAGTTAGAATACTCATATTCAAAAATTTATACCATAATCAGTTTTATTGTCATTTTTTATACAAAACTGGACGGTCATTTTGTACAATCAAGAATGAATAAATAGTTGCATTAAAATACGGGTGAACATAATTAATTAAAAGTTATACTAAATTACAAAATTATAATAAAACAATAATAAGTTTAAAAAGGTAAGATTTTATATGAACTAACTATTACAGTTCTATGAATATCACTGTCTAAGAATTCATTTACAGAATAAAATGCATTTTATCCTCAAAATTAAATTCATGGATCTATGCTTTACGTCATATCTCTTTTTGAGCAATAACATTGAAATCTTGTAAATGATATACCATGCCCCTTTACATTCCTATATCTCTTTTGGCCTGGCTTTATATGAAGCTAAATACACCCGTCGCAGCAGACTTGCGTACTCAGTGAATTTCCAAATCAATAACATAATAATATATAACAAGTTTTATCATTATCTGTTGATAAATATGATAGTTATTTGCCTATCTATTACACATCTATTACATCTATTAACATGGGAAAGAGTGTGTAGGTTTGCTGCTGTGAGGAACATTGAAAGTAGGCATATCTGGCATAAACAATTTTTATTTTAACCATTTATAACAAGTTTCATCAACATCTGTCCACAAATAATGGAGTTTACCTAATCTCGATTAACATGGGAAAAGAGTATGCATGTTGGCTGCCATGATAAACACATAAACTATGATTTTTAAGCATATATGGATGGATCTCAACCACATGAAGCTAAATATCAAGTTTCATCCAAAAATATTGGATAATAAGTGAAACATAAATTTTTCCTTATCCTCCATAAGATAAACATTGGAGCCCAAAATACAACGTACTGTGCTTAGATTTTTTAATATCTTGGTAACCGTTGGAGAAAGAGAAAACCTTTAAAGAGCTGAATTGTGTAGTTTTTTAAGCTGATTCTAATGGTGAAAGATAAAATTTGAAATTTTTAAAAATTACATGGGAAATCGCAAAAACCTCATTTTTGGGGTTCAAAACCCCCTAAACTCCGATTCTGATTCCAATATGTCTGATTTACAAACTCGTCCAAGCAAATGTAGGAATACACGTCTCTACCAATTTTTCCCTTGATCTGACCATTTTTACGAGTTATCGAGTTCACAGACACACATATATTAAAGTTGGGGACAAACTTTGAGGGGTGATAGTACTAATGAAAATAAACTTAAAATTTTCTAAAAACAAAAATGTCGAAAAATCCTTCGTTTAGCTGCTAGCCGCCATTTTGTATTTTATACAAAAACAGCTATATCTCAAGAACTATTTAAGATGCAGAACCAAACTGTGCACACATCTTTATTGGCTAAAGAGAAAAATATTTTTAAAGTATCATTTAGTTTGCTTTTATATTTCAAAAATGGCGGCGGTTAAAAATCTTTTAATTTAAATAAAAACAAAAACATTAATTTAACAAAATGGCAACATTTTTTCTTTATTTTGATAAGTTCATCCCTCGAAGTTTTTTCTTAGGTGGGAATGGTTCTGCTGGGTCCGGGATGAGGAAGTTAGCAGAGGCCATCAGTGACTCCTGCCTTCTTTCCAAAGTCTCCAGGTCGAGGGAAACTACCACAAAATCCCCTGTGATGTGTTCTGAAATTAGGAAGCATCTGAGATATGCAATTAATATGCATGCTCTAGATCTAGCATGTGTCCTGTCATATATGAGTTTAACATCCTGAGTCTGTAGTCCTCTGACAGCCCCTCTGTAGACCCAAGGTTTTTTAGTAGGGCAATATCCAGCCCCTCCCTGAGAATCTTCAGCAAAAGATAGAGTAGATGCCCTTGTTGGAAATTCACCTGGATCGCCGTAGTGCCCATCCTGGTCCTTCCTCCTATTGGAAGAGTAGTTTCAGCGGTCCCTTCCTCCATAGGAGCAGGATCAGTGTTTCCATGCACTAAGTGGCCTGTAACTTCCGCTTTTGGTGCCACCTGCATTTGAAGGCCATTTCAGCCTCTCCTCTCTCTTCTACCCTTTGGTTTCCAATGGAGGATGGGGAAGTGTTTGAAGCCAGGGTCCCTCCCTCCTCTCCCATCCCCAGAATTCTCCCCTCTGTGGATGATCTCCAATCAGCTGAAGATGCAGGCTTATTGTGTGAGCGCTGGCTGCCCAGAGCTCTCTGAATTTATAATAATAAGAATTTGTATTTAAGTTTCAACTAATAATCAGTACGGAAATCTATGTGTTTTTAGGTCCAATGCTGATTGCTGAAGACAAAGATTATAAAATCCAAATCCAACAGTCAGGCTCCTCTTGTTCCACTCAAAATTATCCTATTTCAACCTTTGCTCAGTTCTGCATTCTTCTTAGAAGATGTACCCTCTGTATCAACAGAGACATGGTAAGAAGTGTTTTTTATTAATCCATGAAAAATTAAATAAATCAGAACTTTATTTAGGCAAACAGTATAAAAGAAGAACTCTATGAAATAAACTTAGAAACTATTATAGATTTGAAATTCATAAACTAATCTTTATTCCACAATGAAAATATATTATGAATTAGATACGGTTAGTAAGAAGAATTAAATCTATTTAGCTCTATCTAGGTTAAAGGGACTGTAATGCGGGCCTAAATGTCAAGTCTTAATAAAATAATTAAGTAAAGTCACTGTTGTTTAGCCGGTTTTAACAAAGAGAAACAAAATACTGAACAGGCTGTCTCAGGAGTACAATATATAACAACCATCCAACAATAACTGCACCATGCTTTTCTAACTTTTTCTATTAAGTTCTGGTTTTGTGGTGATTTGTACGAAGTGTTTTTGTACGTAAATGTGTATCCAACTTTGGAACAAACTCAAGTGGAACAAATTAAAAAATAAAAATATGATATAAGATATATATATATATATATATATATATATATATATATATATATATATATATCATTTCTAGCTTGTTTTAGCGAATTTTAGCAAAGTTTGGAATATTTGAGGCAAGATAATCATCCTTGATAGATCGTGACTCATCAATCTTCAAGCAAAAGTTGCTAAACTTATACCATGACATAGTCGGGAAGTGACAGTTTTCTGCTTTGCTATTCAACATGAATGTCTCTCCATTCACCCATTGTTGAATTCTCTACACCACAAGTAGACTTTTTTAAACTCATTCAGTTTACTCTGTATGTTTCACACAAATCACAATGAGCGATTACAGGTTCTAACTTTTTCGCATCAAAAAATCGAATCACACCTTGTTTTGCACACAGTTTGCACTTGGCAGTAGTAGTAGTAGTAGTGGAGGAAGTAACTTAAGCGGCGGTAGCACTGCCCGTGGCCTAGTAATCACATTCGGAAAGTTATTTTGTTGACATACCTTGTATAAGTCAGTAATAATTTAATGTTACTATAGTCTTTTAGTGTTTATTTACTTAACTTTTGGAGTCTTGGGTTGGGATTTCAATTATTTTTCCTTTTTGATTGAAAAATCATTCAATGAACCCTCTGAAATTTATTTTGCTATTAGTTTTTGCCTGTACCTGACATAGCATTTTTGATTGATACAAATGTTCTTTTACAGCACTTATGTGGTGTCCGCCTGTTCAGCCATACAGTTGTTTCTCTATTACTAGGGATATTATTTTATAATTTTGGCAACGATGCTACCAAAGTTTTTGGAAACTTTTCATTCATTTTTTTCAACGTGATATTTATTTTCTTCGCTACCTCCATGCCAACAATATGCACATGTAAGTATAATTAATATATACAGTAAACCCTCTCATATCCGGACTAATGTGGCGACGGCCGATCCGGATAGCAAAAAATCTGGATATGAGAGGGGGATAAAACATCCGGATATGAAATAAATAAAACTACTTTAATAATATCAAAACTCAAAAAATCACGTAATACAGTACTAGAGTAATACAATTTTTCCTCCATCGTAATGACAACCCTTTTTCTTTTTCCGGCCATAATAACTTATTCCTACCCGAAACTAAAACGAACCGTTGCAAGAAAGACAAGGTCACTGAAGCAAAACAAAGGCGACACTGACCACAGAGGCAGGTGTTGTCACTACAGTACATGTGATGCATTTGCTTGGCTATTGGGGTGGGTAGGGACAGGTGGGGAGGGGAGGTTTATTGTTTTGTAAGTCAGTGACCTTGCACCAGATAGCACAGAATACAAACAGTAGCGCTAGAGACTAAGGCACTCGGGACTAGGGTGACTCATCGTTTCCCTATTCTGCTTTTGAACATTACCGCTGTCCACATGGCTTCAACCCCGTGATCAGCACGCTACTAACCGGCCTACAAACATCGTTCGCGACTACTGGTTTAACAAACATTGACCTCCTAGAGTAATTTTAAATTTTTTCATTCTTTCAAAATCACGTCCGGATATCGGAGGGTCCGGATATGAGATATCCGGATATGAGAGGGTTTACTGTATATATATATATATATATATATATATATATATATATATATATATATATATATGGGTCCTAGATGGTCATGTGATCTAAATTGCCAGTCTACAGAGCTTGAGGTTGTCGATTCAAATAACACCTGAGGCAGTTAGTTTCAAGAATGAAATCTCAAGTCCCCCGGGTTTCACCCAACCCCTGAGGCAATTGGGAAGCTACGACTTCAGTAGCGCATCCTGGACAAAAGGAAGCATTAACTAATACGGTGAAGAATGCGCTATGCTGACCACATGCCGTCCATTGTACTAAAGTGTGCAACTTAAAAGTTCTAGCAGGCAAAATTCCTGTAAAGGAATGTATGTAAATAATGCCATAGATTTTTTACTTTTTTTATGTAGGCAATACTTTCTCAGTAACATTTTAGTTTCATTATAGTTTGTACACTCCAATATAATCATTTGCTTGATTACAAAAATTTTAAGATGTTAAATTGTATAAAAATTCTCTCAAACAAGAAATCAATGGCTGAAGTTGGAACACAATTTTTTCCAGGAAATTTAATTTTCAGCTAAGAAACAAACTTAAGCAATAATGCCTGCTCTAAAATTGGCTAATTCTTATGTGCTCTTGTGTACTGACAGGATCATGTGTGTTACTTTGTAGAGATCAGTCAAATGAACCTTGCATTATTTATTGTAGATCCCTATAATAAGTCTCAATTTTGTAGCTGTTAAAATCCAGTGCAAGCTTTGAAAGTAGAATTTAAAAATACAGGTACAATTTGCATTCAGTTAATGGCCATTTTTTACTATTAGCTATACCTAAATGTTATTTTTAACTATTAGCCATAAATTTCTTTTAAACTAAATGCCTACTAATCGTGGTATTTTTTCTATTCAGTTCCTCTTGAAGCAGATGTTTTTCTTCGGGAAGAATCCAATAATTGGTATCCTATCAGGGTGTACTACTTTGCTAAGGTGTTGGCAGATGTTCCTTTGCAGGTCTGTTAAAAAGCAAATATTTATTTTTAATATTTTGAACAAGAAAGCAAATTTAATGATCTTGTAATAGACAAACTTAATTAAATTATACTTTGTGAATATTTTTCTCTTTGGCCAATAAATAAGTGTGCAAAGTTTGGTTTCTGTATCTTAAATAGTTCTTGATATATAACCTTTTTTTGTAAAAAATACAAAATGGTGGCTAGCGACTAAACGAAGGATTTTTCGACAAATGTTTATAGGTATTTTTTTGTTTATTTCGATGAGTACTATCACCCCTCGAAGTTTGTCCCCGACTTTAATGAACACCATGTATATATATATATATGCACCAGAGTCCCAGTAATCCGAACCCCGGTTATCCGAACGTCTGGCCAATCCAAACAACTTGATGGGGAAAAAGGTTACTGAGATTAAATTTAAAACGAAGCAATGTAATCTCAATTACGAAATTTTAATCTACAGTACAGTTACACTAAATTTACAAACTGTGCACAATGTTAATAATACACAATAACTTACTTTTTGTAACATAAGAATTCAATTATTGTCTTTGATGTAACAAAGAAATCCTGTTAGCCAAGTTGTGCCATCGTCTCATAAAACATAAACATCAAGATTTGGATGTAGCAGTACACTTTTGCTCGAGATAGCGTAGGGCAATGTCTAGCTACACTCACAGTACATCACAATTCACAATAGATTCAATTCTCACGGTCCGATTCTATATCTTTGGGGAGTCGGTTGTCCCTATTGTCGCCAAGTTAATTTAATGTAACTTTTAGGTACATTTTCTTAGTAACTAGGCAACATAATTGAATGAAACTTATTTTGTTTTATTCCCTATATTCATCTCTTTCATGCCAGCACAAAACTTTGAAATAAATCAACTAACTTTATTTTTTTTTAACTAAACAAAAATTCTTAGAAATTTTGTATGATAAAATTGTTACAACGTAATGAAAATTTGTATAAATAACTCTATAGTCATTTGTGTTTATATTAAAGGTAAATTTATTAGGAACAAAAATTAAAAAAAAACAATTGAAATATCTTATGTCGTTTAGGAGATAATGTGCCTTTTGTAGGAAAAAAATCAATTTTCGGAGAATTAGCTCTGTTTTTCTGACAGCTGGGCCATTGTTGGTTACAAAAATGGTTGTAACTATGGTAACAGCTATCAGAAATAAAAACGGAATTGGTAGGAAATATTAGGAAATTTCTTTATGTCAAATAATGGTTAAACTAAAAATCTCTTTATGTGTTTGAAATCTAACACACAGTACTGTAATCTTGATAGAACAGAGTTCAGGAGTATTTAGATAATGCAAATCACCCTCAGAACACAACCACTAAATATGTAAGTTTAAACCAAAAGGCAATATCAAATAATTTTCTCAAGTATTTAGATTTCCAGAATACCTTAACAGATACAATGTTAACTTTTGAGCTGAAATCAAATGTTAGTAATTAATTAACACTATTTGTTAGCAAACTAATAAACATAGTTGGTCCAACCTAGTTTTTTTTATTGATTTAGATGGTTCAAAACTACGGTTAAATATATCATTCCAATTTTAATTTTTACTCAACAACTGAGAACAGAATTTTTACATAAATTTTATGAATGTTGCAGTGAAATCAGCTTAATTATGTTATGTTTAATGTTCTTTTATGAAGAAAAGGGATAATCAAGATAATAATTAAGAGTGCTTCAAGTGGTTACTCCAAACCTTCAAGAAGGTGGATAAATAAAGGCCCATAAAGTTAGTGGCCGCCCTTAGTAAACAATATGCCAGTTGTATTCTAGTATTGTCTCCAAAAGGCCTATATTTTAAAAGTAAACTCAATAATTACTTACAATATTTAATATTACCTAAAACAAAATTACTTGTAAAATTAGTAAAAAATTTTCCATCACCTCAGTGTAGAATTTAAGAATATAACACATTGGATCTTACTTAATGATAATAGGAATAAGCATATAACCTATATATCTCTGTGGTGTTGTTCAGATAATCTGTCCTACCATCTTTGTGAGCGTAGGCTGGTACCTGACAGGTCAACCGCTGGTGTTGTACCGCTACGGCATGTTGTGGCTGATCAGCGTACTAATAGCGATGCTTGCTCAGACTATGGGTAACATGGCCGGTGCCGCACTCTCAGTCCAGGTAAACTCATTAACTGGTTCCTTATTTTTAGACTGAATAATGGTTTGTAGTGTTTCTACCCCTGTAGACTTTCTTTTGAAAATAAGCTGTTAACGAAGGTAATCAACTCTTCATTATTTCTGTAATCTTTCACGCATGTCTTAAGTTACCAAAAATTGTACCATTCTTTATAAGATAGGTACCCAAATTGTTTCTTATTATCAGCCATCATCATTAATATCTTCCTTTCCAAAATTATATGAGCGAGTGCATTGTGGTAAATCAGCTAACTAAAAACCAGTACTGTACTTAGAAAATAATAATCTTTTTTCCAATGACCAATATGGTTTAAATACTTGATACTTGAGTTCTTCATCTTTGACTGCCTCTTGTTGGATTGATTATGTCATGTTTGTTTATAATTTACACTATATAGTTCTAAAAATAAAATTTTTTAGAACAATTTACTTTTTACTTGGCGTACATGACTAAAGAACTGAAAGCCAAGAGGCTTGTTAGAGAGTTCCATTAACGAGCAAAGGGGGCCTGTCGATCATGCAGTGGCAGATCTTTCGTGCACATGATCTTTCCAGTTGAGTCAATCTAACAATTAACGAGCTTAACAGCATGCTCCTCATTATCTGACTTTATGATGGACACAAGGGACTGTGTTTTGTCCTTCAGGCAATTTTTCACAATCTAGTCCTTGGTTCACTCCAATAAGAGGGATGTATCCACCCGAATCTCAGCCAAACATTTATGTCTTGTCAGGAAGGTGGTTTCATCAGCAATTAAAAGGGTGCAGTTATCATAAGGTTATTTATCATGACTGTGAATAACACAGGTTCAAATACTGAGCTCTGGGATTCCATATTGCATATCACATACTCCAGAAACTGCACCATCTAAGGAGACAATTTGTCACGTAAGTAGTCTGCCAGTGTCATGGACAACTTCACCTATAGATGGTACGGTATACCATAACTTACCTAGTCAGCTTGGCCAGAAATTTATCATTGGAAACTAAATCAAATGCTTTGCAGAGTTCACATTGATTGATATAGATGGAGTCATTATTTTCAAAAGCCTCTGAGGCTGTTTCCAACAAGGCTGATAAGGGCAGAGGTAGAAGCGTGCCCTCTCCTGAAACCATACTGGCTGTTATTAAGCATGTTGTTGACCTCAAAAAATAATCCACAAGCTGATTTTTCGTGACTGGTTCCATGACCTTATAGAGAACACTGGGAGGATTGAAGTTAGCTTATACGACTAACTAGACATAGTCTATGTGGTGACCCTTTTTATAGTTGGGCATAATTTTTGATATTATCAGGTTTGGAAAAATACCCTAATCAAACAGTTAGTCTCTATCTTAACTGAGAAAGGGTGACTGTAATAGGGCTAATGATGTGTTTCAGAGCACACGTTGAATACCATTTGTGTATCTGAATCTTTAAATTTCTTGACTATACTAATAACATAGTTTCCACTCGCCATTCACCTTATCCCAGAAGTTAAGGGTATTACTAGAGGTTAGGTCCTGGCATACTTTAAGAATGTAAGTTTTTTTGCAAGCATTAAATTTATTGAATGAATAATTAACAACTCAGTTGAATAAAGGTTCAAGAGTTTGAGATCTTTAAATACATGACATATTCAGAACATAATACCTTCCCAAATCATGAAAATCTTCATTTCAACTCTTACATATTTCTATACAAACTATGTTATTATTTATATACAAATTACATTTTTTAAATCAGCATATTTAAGTAATTATTTTCCAGAAATAATCTAATTCATAAAAGAGATGGTTACAATTTTTTTTGTTCAGTT
Organism: Nephotettix cincticeps; assembly: GCA_023375725.1. NCBI lineage: Eukaryota > Metazoa > Arthropoda > Insecta > Hemiptera > Cicadellidae > Nephotettix > Nephotettix cincticeps. The sequence goes on along the minus strand of CM041791.1, from coordinate 86,693,894 downwards.
TTAAATTTTGAAAAACTTAAACTTCTTATTGGTATTTTACTCTACAGTTTCGGTCCTAGTGTAAACTTTGTCAATGCTTGTTTTCAACATTTATGTTCAAAAATGTTTAAACTTTCCTTACCTCTTGCATTATCAGAATGAAGAATTTTTTGACTCTGAATTATTTAATTTAATTGTAATAATATCTTGTAAATAATAGCGCATGGCAGGTCAGAATCTCAAGAGCGTTGAATGTGTCTTTGCATGAATCTCTGAAATGCAACCCCGCCATGAACTTTGTAGTCTTTTTCTGTAGTAAAAGAGGTCTGTTAATATATAATTTTTTTATGAAAAACTCCAGTCCTCTATTCCATATATTAGACTTGAGTAAAAAAGAATAATAAATTACTTTTAACGTTTCTACAAAGTAAGCTAAACTTATCTTCCTTAAGATAAAGAATGATCTTGCCAATTTTGTATACAGGAAATCTATATGATCATTCCAATTGAGTTAATCATTGACTTATTATTTTTTCTTCTACAAGATTTATGAAAATGTCTAAGTTTTGTCAGTGTCATAGCAAACAGTTAAAAAATGTATTTACCTCCCTGGAGAAATAGCTTAGATCATGGATGTGTCTAAAGGGAATGTTTTTGGCTCTTCTAAAGAGCTGTCCCTAACTACATGATATCACTTCCATTTCAAATTTTGGTCTGACAGATTGCCAACACCCCCACCACCCAAGAACTAAGACATATCCATGTAAACTAGCAATTTTTATATTTTGAATTTTCTCTCAATTCTTCAACTTGTTAAAGACCCGTTACTTTGAAATATGTAAGTGCTATAATGAATGATTTCTCTTAGAGCAACAAAATAATTCTTATAGGGTACAATATAATATTTGACATTTTTATAATAAATGGTATATGTGTCAGTGAAAAATATAGGAAACATTTTTTCACATACCGTAAGTAGTGAAATGTTCTAGAGTTCACATATAATTACCATATGATTACCATATGATGTTCATGTGCACTTGAAATCCCAATTTATATTTGTTTCCATTTGCAACAATCTTAAACTCCCTTAATCCTCATAGTATGCTTATGTATATAATGAGTAAATTTATATAACTTATAGGCTAATTAGTCAATTCAATTTGATAACATTATTTGTGGTTTATAATACACATAGATGTTAGATGAGGCACTCTCAAGTTATTTTCTATAATAAAAGATTGGAATTCTTCATTATGTAACTCCTTTGCCCATAAACCTGCTTGCTCATTTAAAATGACTGAAAAGTATTATACAGGGTGTTCATTAAAGTCGGGGACAAACTTCGAGTGGTGATAGTACTCACAAAAGTAAACAAAAAAATTCCTATAAACTTATGTTGAAAAATCCTTAATTTAGCCGCTAGCCGCCATTTTGTATTTTATACAAAATACTTTATATATCAAGAACGATTTAAGATACAGAAACCAAACCTTGCACACATATTGAATGGTCAAAGAAAAAAATATTCTCAAAATATCATTTAGTTTGCTTTCATATTGTCAAAATGGTGGCGATTAAAAATCTTTTAATTAAATAGCAAATAAACCTTTAACTTTACACAATTGTTACAAAATATAAAAAGATTGCAATTTTAATTTTAAATCAAACGATACTTTGGTGAACGAAATCCATCCACGGATAAGCGATAAAACACACTTTTAATGTTAGATTACAGGGTACACACGACACCACGTCGCGGCCGTGGCGAAGAATTTATTGTTGTGCCAGCCGCTTTTTGCTACGCCCGCGTCATGGTGGCGCATGGGTTTTGTAAGCTAACTTTTAAAGTGCATTTTCTCGCTTATCCGTGAATGGATTTCGTTTACCAAAGTACCGTTCAATTTGAAATTAAAATAGAAATCTTTTTTACTTCTTATAAAAAGTTTATAAAGTTATTGGTTTTTTGTTATTTAAATTAAAAGATTTTTAACCGCCGCCATTTTGAAAATATATTAGCAAACTAAATGATACTTCGAGAATGTTTTCGTCTTTGGCCAATAAATGTTAGTGCAAAGTTTGGTTTCTGTATCTTAAATAGCTATTGACATATAACTTTTTTGTATAAAATACAAAATGGCGGCTAGGGGCTAAGACATATTTTATAGGAAATTGTTTGTTTAATTTGATGAGTACTATCACCCCTTGAAGTTTGTCCCCGACTTTATTGAACACCCTGTATTTGTTGCATAGTTCATATACATATATATATCTTGACATATTTATAACAAAAGCAATTCTACTTCTAAGTCCCCATACCGTTCTGAAGAAATATATAAATATGTATAATAAATTAAATTATTGAATGGTTACACATCAAATTATCATTAATAATTGATTTTTAAAAAATCGTTTACTTTTGACATTTGGTTTATGAGTTAAATAAAAAAACAATTCATTTATATGATTGACAAGGAACTGCAGTTGAACACATTAATTTCTTCAGTTCAAAAATCTGCCAGGGTAGTGACACCTGTTGTCGAAAGAAAGGTGGATAAATTATCCTATATATATTAAAGAAAGATAGCTGAAAAAGCGATTGAGGAGGATTTGGCAAAATCATGTTAGCCAACAAAAACAATCTTAACCACATATCACAGCAACTAAAAAGAATGCTACATGCTCTTAGAAATGAGTGGTTTCGAGATTTCATATCTAATCTTGCTCCAGATAAAAACTGAATACTCATTATGGAAGGTAACCAAAGGTATGAAACAACCGCAACAGAGTATTCCACCTCTCTTGACATCCAATGGAAACTTGGCCAAAAGTCCCCAAGGAAACTTTTGTTTTCACACAATATTTTGAACAGTTCTTCAAGCCTTTTTTAAATTATATAAGGCCAGAAATTGCTTGAATCCTCTGGTCAGCTGTCTCTACCGATATCTCCTTTTAGACCATCAGAACTTAAGAAGGTAGTTATGTTTCAACTGAAAGATGACAAAGCCCCAGGCTATGATTTGATTACTGGGTGAGTGCTAAAAGAACTTACAAAAATTGGTTCACACTCTTAACCCTAATATTTAATGCTACTTTGCGTCTTCAGTACTTTCCAATCCAGTGAAAGCTGTCACAAATTCTTGTAGTACCCAAACCGGGTAACCCAACAAATATTGCTTCATCTTACAGACTAATAATTCTCTTACCTGGTCCTTCTAAAGTGTTCGAAAAGCTACTTCTGACCCGATTGATGTCTATCATAAATGAATATGAAATGATTCAACAGTCAACGTAATAGAGTAAACCCGACAAACGAAAATTTTTTTTCGGTTGTCTTTTGAACATTAGTCAAGCCTTTGATAAGATTGATAAAGTATCCAGGGTTGTTATTTAAACTCAACTCATCCCTTCCCTATGATCTCTACAGCGTTTTGAAGTCGTATTTGTCTCACAGGTAATTTTAAGTACAGCTTTATAGTTCAGACAGTGGTTATCACAAAATAGAATGTGGAGTTCCTCAAGGAAGCGTACTAGGGCCTCTATTATATGTCATTTTTACATCTGACCTTCCCATTAGTTCTAAAGTGACTATTGCCACCTTCGCAAACGACAGCTATACTATCTACTCATGAAGATCCGGTGATTGCATCTAATATGGTCCAAACAAACCCAAACAGGCTTGCTGTTTGGTTGAATAAACACAAGGTTAAGTTCAATGAAGCAAAATCTGTGCATATGACTTTTACTAAGAATAGGGTAAATTGCCCACCTATCCCCTTCAATAATGTCTAGCTACCCCAATTTAAGTGTTGTCGTTTGACAACACTTAAATTTAAAATTCAACAAGATGTATTGGTTTTTTCACATAATTATCACCTCACAACAAACAATTACTCCTCTAGAAAACAATTCTCTCAGCCAGTCTAGACTTATGGCATCCAGCTGTGAGGATCAGCCACCAACTCAAGCATCATAATTTTACAACACTTTTAATCAAAGGTTTTAAGCAAAATTCACCATGCACCTTGGTATATCACAAACGACACTATACACAAAAATACCCAAGTCAAACAAGAAATTTCAAAATTTAGCATCAAGTATCATGACAGACTTGAAAATCAATCAACTTTCTCACCCAGAATCTTCTAGACAACAGCCAACACCCATACAGACTTTCAACAAACAGCATTTTAGACTTGTCATCCACACATTAAGAAAATGTTAAATTTTTTTATTTACTTGTTAACATCTTTGACTTGTCCTCATCATCATAGTTTTTAGTACCATTTGGTATTGTAACCTGTATTTCTCATCCATCATTATATTTACTCATTGTTTTACTCATTCAACTGAACAGATTGTAAATTTAAAAAAATCCTTAAAACATTATATGATTGATTAAGCATTATTGCTTACCTACCCTTAATATTTATAGTGTAGTGGTCTCTACTAAATAATTTTCCAGCAATACTTGGTACTTAGTACTAAGGTTACGAAATGTAGTAAATTATTAACCATACTATAAATTGTATTTGTAAAGCATATACCCCTACTAAAAAAAAAAAGTTGTAAATGTCAAATTCACTAATTGCAGACTGCAGTATTCGTTGTGCCTTCATCCACCATACCAGTCTTGTTGCTCTCTGGATTCTTTGTCACCTTGAAAGACCTCTACCGGCCATTCCAAATACTTGCTGAGTTGAGCTACTTCAAATTTGCATTTGAGGGAGCATGCCAAAGCATCTTTGGCTACGACCGTCCCAAGCTGCCTTGTTCACAACCCTACTGCCACTACCGTCAGCTGCACAAGTTCCTGTCGGATATCGGAATGCAGGACTTCACATTTTGGCACAACATAGTTTGCTTAATCATCTGGATTGGGGTGATGCAAATTCTACTTTACATTGTACTCAAATGGAAGCTCTCCAAAGCAAAAACGTAACATTAGTAATTTTTTACCTTACATAATCAAATTAACTGTGGTCTTTGTTCTATGCTCTTCCTAAAAGTATATCAAATTGTGATTGAAACAAGTTAAAGGCGATCACATTGTAATTTATAAAAAATATATTTGTAAATGCAAACTGTTGTAAAGAACGTAAGAAGATCAGAATAGATAAGTGATCAGTTATCAAGGCTCAGCCATCTTTCTCACAAAACCATATCAACCTAAACCCACCATATACTGCAACTACACCCACCATATACCTAGCCTATAATATATAATGTTGTGATATATTATATATAGCGTAGTGATTTATAACTTTCATTTGAAATAAGTACCAGAACTACCAGCCAGATGGCCATTCATGTGCAGAAAGCTCCCCTCAAACCCTATCACTTCAAAAACAATATAGAACAATCACATTGAAGAAAAGTACATATATTAAAAAAATTAATGTTTTTGAAGGCTGAGTAGCTCAGTTGTGAAATTGGCTCTAGAATTTTTCCTGTGGGAAACTTTAAAAACATAAAAAAGGCCATTAAAAATATATTTATAAACTATGATGCACTAAAAATAATATGATGTGCAGTTACTACAAACCAAATCAATCAGGGCTATTAGACTTACCGGGCCCTGACTGTCCACAATAGGTCAATTCATTACTTGATTACTCTGAAAGGAAAACTTTTAATTTTTTAAAAGTTTTGTCTATTTAGTTAAGGATTTTAATCAGTTTCACAAAAGAAAATGTTGTTAAAGGTTTAATTTTTAATTTTTTAGCCACTGGAGGAGAAATTCTTTTTGTTTGTACAGGTAAAAACATTTATTGAAAAATTACTGATTTTTTATATGGTAAATATTATTTTTTCACTATTAATTTTTCTTGTGCAGTAAAATATGGTATGATTTACCATTTTGTAATTAATATAAACTATAATTTTATATAGGCTGCATCTCATGCACATTGTTGCTGTTAGACATTTGTAAACTGATTGTGAAACCATTTCTATTTTCCAGTTTTTTACTCGAGTTGTAAGAAGGATATTTTTTGAAAATTTCTAAATCAATAGAGTGGTTTTGAAAAATTTAATAGGAATGAAATAATACATTTTGTTAAATACACTATAAATAAAGTTATTGTCTTACATTACTGCTAAAATTAAAAAATCTATGTCATTACAATGATACTATTTATTTAATTAGACTTAATGGTATAGCCTAAAATTAATTTGATAATGAAACTGTTCAGCTGGGATTCAAAACCTAACAATAAATGAACAGTAATAAATCAATAGTAATATTTTTCCAAGAGAATAAGGGAACCGTTCAGTTTTTAACGAAAACAGAAAACTCTTCCTCACTGTGAACAAATAAATTATGATGAAATTATTGATTTTTTAGCTTTAAAAAATGAAAATAAGAAATTGTACGGTACAAAATTAATTTTGACGTAAATATTTTTATTGTTTCATATTCTTGCGTTGTTTGATAATTTATACCTCTTGAGATAAAGAAGATAATAACTCTGTAAGAAATAGCCCCTCCCCCTCAGGACATAGAATCCCAAAAATCAGAAAGTTATGGTACAAGTTCATATTAATTTTGATAAAATATTTTTAAACTATTTACAATTTAACGAATCATATTTTTTATCACCAAAATGAGTATTTTTATTTAAGTAGGCTATAATAAAACTGTATGTAAATGTTTTGTAAAAATTGATGTTTTGCAATAAAGTATTGATTACAATACCGTTTTGTATTTTACTGAACAATAATGAGCTCATTAAATTTCAATCTTAAACATACTCAAAATAGTGAAAAATGTATATTATTATTTTTATTTTAAATATAGGTTTGAATATTGGTGGCTAAACAATATCTGATCACTTGGCAGTAATGAACCAACATATAGCAAGTTGACTAAATTAATTTCCCTCGAGTTAACCTGTATGAAGCCTTCATAACATTTTTATGACATTTAATGACATCCTGATTATGTTAATTTGTTCACGGCTACGCTTATTTTCCGAAACCCTGATCGCCATCCTGAAATACAAAACTATACCAAATTCTTCCTTTGTACTTTAGTTATGCTAGTAAAGATCTCTTTTTGACTCCCTCAGCTGTTGAAGTTGTAAAAATGGCCGCCTACTTCTGTGGACACATAATAAGCTGCCACCAGCACCTGGGATCAGGTTTGCACTGTTGAAAAGTAAATTTGTGTATCCTTAAATTTTTGAAGTGATTGTTTATGTTCCTTTAATTGTTTTTAACCCATTCCTGTCTAATGACGTACACTGCACGTCCACGTACTTCGCTAGATAGATGTCTAATGAAGTGTGCCGTGCATCCTGCAGTGCGGGCCAGTTATAAGCGATCAATGTGCGTTGCCTCTTTATATTTCGACGTAGTTCTTTTTTTCCGCCGTTAGGTGTGCTAGTTCATTTCTCATCCAATAGATGGTGTTGGCGTCTTCTTTTATCATCGTATTTAGTGTCAAATGTTCCGTATTGACAATAAATTATTTTCTCGTTCGCACAATTCATTCAGCGATTGTATTTATTGATGATAGTACAGTAATAATGATTATTATTTAAAGATTTATTATTACCTATTTATTACTGCAGGTAACTAGAAGTAGATGCGCCAAGTAAAATAAAGGAATCATTTGAAAATAAAATAAGATTTGATGAAACAACAGTACCTACTTGTTTCTAATTCTGCAGCTTGGAACTGGTGAAAAAGTACAGTAATAATTTTTTTTCCTGCTAAAAGTGATTGTATACGCAGTTAAAGGGTATAAGGAAAAGGGCAAAGAAATCAAAACATATAATTCATCAAATTACGCACAGTCGTAGTGAACAAGGCTCGATTTTCGTTCAGACCGGAGGGCCTCAGGTGTCGACCGTTCTGCCCGACGGGAATGGGTTAAACTAACATGAAAAAAGAAATACCAAATATACAAAAAAAATCTTGTGGGCGCAAAGTAATCGTGTGGACACATAGCTGCCACGAGTTGAATAAACACTACTTTGCTACACCAAAAGTCATAAAACAAATTTTTTAAAGGTTTAGGTTTGAAATATTATTTCATTTATATATATATACAGTCTTTACAATGTGTACTAGGTTTTTTGGCAGGTTGTCTGACTCACTATCGAGCAGTGAGTCAGTGGGGGCTGCCGCTACTGCGCCCGTAGCAGCACCGTCCAAGACAGCCTAACATGATATACAATGTACTATTGGCTAGTGTTGGCACAAGTTTCAAAGTTCTAGCTCTTATCCTATAGCAATAATATGCCATGAAAACATGCACGACTAGATGGCAGCAAATGTGTCCATCAGGATGGCGAACAGGTACCTCTGTGGACAAATTTGCATTCACTTGGCTGTGAACTTGTTAAGAAAGAAACTACTTAAGGCTGCTGAAAATATTTTTTCTTCAGGGAAATATATGGATCATGTATAATTTCAACTGAAAAGTCTAAATAGCTACCAAATAAGTCAATAGTAAAGATTTATTAATTATCTGAATCTTATTTAAAATTCATTGTTTTCCTCCTTTTAATTTTATATCGGCCCCAACAGATTTCATAACATTTCGCATTACTGCAGGAGGTACTTTAACATTATGGTCAGGGATTTTACAAGCATCCTCAAACTCTATTTTCACACATCAGGTTCACACTTGAAATCTGCCTGTCTTGTATCAGCATGTTTCAAAATCTCAATATAATTTGGATTCTTTATTGCTTTTGTTTCTATATCTTCTACCCCATTGCATGACTGCTTGATTATTATTTTCTCTGGGATATTAAAAGAGTTCACTGTTTCTGCTCTCCTCTGTAGAACTCCCTCGAGTAGGAGAGGGGGGGTCATCATTTCCATTGTGGGTTTAAATTCACAGTAAAACCGTGAATCTTTTGGAGTCCACTTTTTAGGACAACTGTAAAGAAGAGATATTGTGAGAGGGTGTTGGTATCACAGATTATTATAGATTACAGTACTTTACTTTGAGTAGTTTTTTTGGGTAATATTATTAATGAAAGACAAGACAATTGGTTTTTGTATAAGTAATTATATAGACTCATACCCAACCTTATACCTGTGCTGTAGTCTTTATAGGGACTTTATAATTCTGTAATACCTGCATGTAATTGCATGAAGCTAACATAGATTTGATATCAATAACCAAAACCTAAATGTAACTATTTTTTTAATTATTTAAATAAGTGCTTAAAAAATATGTAATTGTAATAATTTTATATTTTTAATATTTTATATTTTATCTTAGTTTTAAAAATTAATTTTGTAGGAAATATATTTCACGTATGCAAGGTGCCCCCCTCCACAATACCACACATTTGCAAGCCAAATTGGGGTTGATCATGGTCGAGATTCCAACCCTGAAATGTAGTTTACTAAGTTCTTGATAGATGCCACTGCCTGACGGGTTACATTGTTTTCTGATATTAGATTTAAAAAACTCAGTAATGAATGGGTTAATGGGTCAAGGTAAAATATATTGAATTAGGCCAATTCTACATAATCATGAACAAATAATGCAATATATGAACCTTATGTCAAGCCTTTAATTCTTGATGTGTTCTTTTTCTATCTCCTCAATAGGCATTTCACCACAGATAGTATCTTTAGGATGTGCTTAAAGTCACTAATCTACACTATACTATTGTCAATGGAATTATTTAAACCCTCATTTTTCCATTGTTTTCCAATCTATAAATGGAATAGAAACAAGACTGTTGTCTTGTTTCTATTTCGTTTTTTATATTGTATCCAGATTGTGTCTGGGTACAATGTAAAAACCAAATGAATTGGCAACACCACTTCAAAAATCCAGGAAATCTCACCCTCGACCCCGACACCACAGGCCAATCCAGTTCACACCCCACACCCATGTGTGCAATACATGTGTCCACTACTACCGTGACCTAGATGCCAGACCTGTGGTGAAATACATATTGAGGAGATAGAAAAAGAATACCTCTAGAACTAAAGGCTTGACATCAGTTAAATAAAATTTCATTTTTTGTTAAACCCACATCTAACATTGACAGCAATATGTATGATGCTATATTCTTTTCCTAAATTACTTCTTAATTAATATCAGCCATGTCATAGCCATAGCTTAGCAGGCTAGCACACATTAGTTTTGTTAATACCCTACAATCACAATCAAACTTACTCAGCTGTTTTTGATAAATCTTCAACAGGCCTCTTAGGTATCTCATCCCGGTAAATTTCTCCGGGCAAGTAACGCTCAGGTCTTTCGATCTCCATCTCCTCCAGCAGAGTTTTCTCAGAAAGGGGTTGCGAGAGGGTTTGAAACCTGTAATCATCTGGGCTGCCTACTGGCCACTCAAACTGAGGTTTACATGGGTCTCCTGCATACCAGAAGGCAGGTTGGGGGTACCACTTCTCTGCGGGGGCTGGTCTACCACAAATTAATACCCCATTGCCATAGCGAAAAGGATAACAAGCAGAAATATGCTATTGGGTAACTCATTAACTTATGTATAGTAATACTGTATTTCATTTATAACTTTATATTATAATTACATTTATTTAGGAATAATAATACTTATTATTTTAATTTTAAATAATAGTTTTAGATGTTCAATAATTGTTTTCTGTGCAACACAAAACAGTGCATTAATAGCAATGATAGAAAGGGATACAAAATTTCTGGCGTAAGCGGGTTTATATAGACCAAACATTCAGCATATTGGAATAACCATGCTTTTACTTCTTCAAACAAAATTATCTCATCAATTGGTATTTATATCGAACTTGTTTTAAAGAATGCAAGTTCCTTTGTTATTTTTCAACAAAAATGCTTAGAAACACTTCTTAAATCTCTCTTTAATCATAGTGAATGTCCCTCATCCGACCCTGATATCCAACCTAATGTCCATCTATCTTATTCCTATGCTTACTATGATCTTATTCCGTCATACCTGAGGCTGTAATAATGTGAAAGACTCATTCTATTTGAAATTAAACTCAAATTACACGTTTACATTTTTGAAAAATAATTAATTTTGTTAAAGTACATTTTCCTAAATGTTAGCATTCATGCGGCAAATAGAGGCTGATTGACCAGTATTAATCAGAATCTGATTGGCCAGTTAATATTAAATATTTATTTATTAACCACCTATTTTTATCAGTTTGAGATTAACTCTAGAAGTGGCAAGCTTTTTACCTTTAACTGTAACATAAAAATAATCATTTGTATATTCTTAAAATATGAAGTAGAAACAAAAAACACACAAACCATGCCACCCATTATAACCATTAACAACGTAAGCAAAACAGGTGTCCACTGCAATCCCAACTAAGCCTACGAATGTAGTAAACTTCCACCCAAGCCGGCCACAGTTTGTATTTACGGTGCCCTCCCTCCTATACCACACATTTGCAAGCCAAATTGGGATTATTCATGGTCAGGCTAGCATGTCCGAAAGGCTAGAACGTTACACTCACTCGTCAGTGTAGCACTCTAGCCGGTTCAGCCACCGTGCCTAGTCTTAGAAAGCGCTTACTGGCTATAAAACATGCTCAAGTGGCAGTTTAGTGACCTGCGTGAGCAGGTTCGGTTGCTTGCCCCCAGAGGGCAAATGGTCACAAAGGCGATGGTGTCTGTCTAACAAGTTCACTAAACTGACGACAGATGCCTCCACCTGCCACTTCTTATTGAATTTGTAAATGTGTCTTGAATTACTACTTCAAACCCTTTCTCAGTATGCATATAGAACCTATGAGTATTTGATTGAATTTTTAAATAAATAGTTTTTCTAGTTTCATGGTCAAAATCACTATAGTTTTTTAGAAATTTCAATCAGTCAATGGTATTTGGCTATAAATATATAAACCAATTAGAATAAAATGTAATACTAAAGTACCAAAAAATCGACTACTTACAAATATGGATTTGGATATGGAGTACTACTGCAGTCCCCTTGATAAAGAGGAGACTTTGGAGAAGGGCCAAAAAAATGTTTATTCATTGTGTAATTCAGTAAGTAATTTGTTAGAAAAACTAGAACAAAAATATTTTTATTGGAACAAGTTTTGAATTTGTTTGGAATTTTAATACAATGAATTTCCTCTCAAGTTGCTATGGTATTGATTGCTTACTGATTGCAAAATATTTACTAGAAAACATGGATTAGATAGATAACATATGATTATGGAAAATCAAGAGCACAGATTTGCTTAGAATGGACCTTGCTGTAATTTGCAGCAATTTGAAACATATAATAACAGTTCAAAATTACTAAATAAATAGTTACAGTGAAAACTTATTAATAAGGAATGCATTTAATTATATCTAAACTAAACATAATTCATCATGAGTATTTCTCACATGTTAAGCGAAACAATAATCTCAACCAAGTCATAGCTTCAGATTATTGATTCAGACATACAAGGTATCACAAGGAACTATCAGTGTTGCCACATACAAGATTTAGGGAAAAATTATAACTACTTACGACCAGCACACGTTTTTCATACGTTGGTGGAACTTTGTACACATTAGGCAAATTAACACTATTAAAAAATTCTCATACAAGGGATCCCATTCAGGATACTTTATAAAACAAGCTAATATATATTAAAGCGGTTGAAGTAAACTTATGAATATGTTTGTGAAAAACATGGCAAGGCCTAGAGTTACAAGTCTGACCAAGTATAAGTAGTTAATTTTTTTAACTCTATTTTTTAAGCTCTTCATTTAAGAGTATTTCTAAGTTTGTGTTTCGAACTAATTTTTAATTTTATCGAGTGGGTGGCAGCATCTTTGAACTAGTTTGCCCACCCACATACACTTATGGGTTTCTGGTGGTACGGGTGATCTGACACAGTACAATGGTAGTACCAATAAAAACTAATTAGCAAATCAGAAATCTGAATCAGGGGCGATTAGGGTCATAGAACGATAATACTACGAACTAACCAACTGACACACCAATTCAGTAATTCTTAGAGGATCGCCAAATATTTTTATTTACACATTTATCAATAACAATAAAATCAGACCATGAAAAGACATTAATCTACATAACTATCTATGTAACATAAAAATCTGGAAGTTAACTGAAAATAGAAACTGTCTATATTAGCCAATTATTTTAAGTTGTAAATTTTATTTGTTTTTTTAACAGTTGCGTAGCCTTTTTTCAGAATTGTAGCGTGTATCTTGAGGGTGTGAGGTAGAATTTTGAAGAGTCTTACACCACTGAAGGATGGCTTTGTTGTGTAAAGATTTGTTCTGTGTGCACCTACTACCTTATACCATATTATACCTTTTTACCTTATTATATCTGTGTACTTTCACTTTCTGAAATGGCAACCTACTCAGGTAGGTATTTTAAGCCAAGTATGAATGAGACGTGAGTGTGAGATGATTGTGGCACAATCTTGTAGTCTTGATTCTGACTTAGGTTGACATATTCCTTAGATAGCACTGTTAACGCATTGAGGTAGTACTGTAGGTAGTATTAAGCATGGACAGACCCTGAGGTAGTAATTAAAATGGCCTATTTTGTAGTATTTCAGAAAAAGATGCATAAAATTGCTTAGATATAAGATGAATCCAATACTATAATATGAGCAAGGTTTATATATATATATATATATATATATATATATATATGCAAATATATATATATATATATTTGCAAACGGATCTCGAAAACAGCACTAAGGAATTCCTTTAAATTTTGGAAATAACTAATTTCCAAGTAGAAAATATATAGAAAAATAAATAAAAAAAATGAAAATAAATAAATAAATAAGAAAAATAAATGTCCAGGAAAATTCGTGTTTTCTTGTAATATTAAGTTTAAAATTTAACATTAACATTACGCTTATGGAGAATCAAATGTAAAAACAATACAAACCATAACATCTGTTTATAACCGTTTGACAGTTCTTGATTGAAGACCGTGGGGAACAATATGTGAATAGAGGTTTTTCATAAATATTTATTTTATACATGTAATAAATGTAAAAATTATCAGGTTACTAAACAATTTGTAAAAACTTAAGGGTAACATAACTGTGCAAAATAAAAGCTGAAAAAAGTATTTCCAAAATCTTCCGTGTTTTGATAGAAAACGTATTCGTTGTATTGCTTGAAGCCAATTAATTGATGTAAATTAAATTTCTCTTTTGCTTTTCAATCCTCATTCCGTTTCTAACAAAATCAGTTGATCACAGGCTAATAATAACAGTATGGATAATTAAACAGTAAATGATCGGCTAAAACAATTGAGGTTGTCTAAAAGACGTTAAACGGCGTTGCTCAATTGACTGACGTAGTCGAGTGGTAGCGTGTCGGCCTCAAGAACTAGAGGTCGCAAGTTCCATCCCCACCAGATGCGGAACTTTTGTTCAGTGCTATATTAATTATGGTGTATTAAATCGGTTTTATTCAACCACATAAATGTTTTCATTGAGTAATAAATGTGTTTTAATTTTTCTAATTAATTTTTATAATACATGTCTTATTTTATACGAGCAAAGCTCGGTCACCAAGTACTAGTTTTTAATAAGCAGGTAGGTATAAGAGAATTGTACTATTTATTTTTATTAATTTTAAAAACTCAAACTTTGTAAATTTTTTACATATATTTTTTTCGAAAGGGGTTATATTTTTTGGAATATTCTTTAACCCTAGAAATGGCAAAGTCGTAATTTACGACGCATTTACATATTCAATAAGAATTGGCAGGTGGAGGCATCTGTCGTCAGCTTATTGTACTTGTTAGACACTATCGCCTACGCGACCGTGTTTCCCTCTGGGGGTCAACAACCGAAACTGCTCTTTTAGTACACGAGCCTGCCACCGGGCAGGTCTATAACCAAGTAAGCGCTTTCTTTTCCTAGGCACTGGATGGCCGTGGTGGCTAAAGCGCTGCGCTGACGAGCGTAACGTTCTAGCCATTCAGAAAGTGCTAGGGTTCGAATCCCGACCATGAGCAATCCCAATTTGGCTTGCAAATGTGTGGTTTAGCGGAGTGGAGGGCCCACCTTAAATAAACGGTGACCGGCTTGGGTGGAAGTTGACGGCATTTGTAGGCTTAATTGGGATTGCAGTGGACACCTGTTTTGCTTTTGCGGTTAGTGGTTATAAGGGGGGGGGCATGTTTTAAGCTTTTTTTTGTTTAAACTTTGATATTTCATGAAGATATTAGTAATTATTTTTATGTTACAGTTAAGAGTAAAAAGCTTGCCACTTCTAGGGTTAATACATTCGTTACTGAAAGAAATTTAATACTTTTACTGGAGCTATAAAATATTGATAGTAAAATTACTTATATATGAAGTAAGAAATAAGAAAACCCTGTTCCCATTGATCATGATGAATCTGAAAAATGACATCATTGTTGAGCAGTTCATATCAGCTTCTAAGCATCCGTGGAGGGCCTGGCACGGTTGTTAGGCCGTCCCTGAGTCATCAGTCATTGAAAATGTCATTTTTGACGATGAAGCCATTTTAATAATCTTAAGAAAAAATGTCACAGAAGAATGAATAAAAAGGACAAAGAACAACTAAAAATATAATGAAGACATTCCTAAGATCACACGGTCGGTATTGACCACACCGCATTGTACATGTTAAAACCAAGTAGTTTTTACATAGAAAATAAAAACCATGCATTTATAAAAATGTAGTTTAGAAAAACAAAATATGAAGAAGTCATAAGTATTCATGAACCGGAAAAACCGCTGGGATATCAGCTGACAATCAAAACATTGCGAAACAACAACTCAACAAGCCCGCCAAACGAGCAAATCAAAACCTTAAAACTTTCATAGCAACACCACTTTTGGGAAAATTTACAACTACGGGGAGAAATACTGTGTATGTACCGATCATGAGTCTGTCTTGTGTTGCAGCATTCAATTTGCGCTTGGCGCTACGAGTCAGGCTCGTAGGTCTGCCCCAATGAGTTAATTATTAGTTAATGAGTTAATTAGTTGGAGTAACCATCAACTAACAACTCAACTGTATGGTAACTTAACAATCAAAACTTATGGTTTGAGTAGTTGCAAAAACTTGACTCGAATTCTAGTGGCAGAAACTACTCCAGTAACTGACATTTAAAACTATAATTTTACATTTTTTTTATTGCAGTCCTAATAAGTTAATAAATCTGTCTGTTGAATAAATTAAATTATGTTTATTATGTAAAATATTTTTATTTTATTTAACCAATACTGAACAATCTGCTGACTTCAATCCATTCCGGGAGGAGCTGGCTCAACATCTTCTGGCGGCTCCTCTTTGATGTCAATGGTCAAATCAGAGGGAGAGCCCTGAAATTGATAAGTATAGGGATAAATATTTCTACAGTGATGGCAACATACAATTCAGGTATGGTAATACACAAACTAGGGATGGGTCGATTCCAATTTTTTTCGATTCAATACCAATTCTTTAAAATCGATTCCTGATTCTCGATTTCCGATTCCAACGATTCCAGGCATTGATTTGACCTCTGTCAACAAATGTAACGCTTTAACTCTAGAAGTGTCCAATATATTTTTTTCAGTGTTACCAGGTTTATAGGGATTTGCATGCCTTTAAAAAAATCTTTATTAATTCTAGAAGAGTGAATAATTAATTAAGATACATAATTTTGTTCAGTACTAAAATGAATAATTAGGAAATGTTAAAAAAGTATGTAAATTATAAATATAAATATTTAGTATTTACATGATCAATAAATAAATACATATATGAAAATCTTTTTTGTTTATGTTTACGGTTGTGTAACAAAAAGTTTGAGTGTTAATGCTCATTTTTTATATGGTCTATCAGTAATTTCAGATATCTATTGAATTTTACTGGGTACTTGTAGGTTTTGTTTTGGAGCCGTATATCTGATTGCACTGAAATGAAATATTGGTTTTTATTTATGCGGCTACGACAATAAACTGAAAGTGAACGGATAATTGTAAGTCGGGAGGGCGACCATTGGTTTCCTGACCCAAGTTTCATCAAAACATTGAAGACTGTATCTTATTACGACATAGTGACGAGTATTCTTTCGCCGTTTGTCTTCGGCAGAATGACGAACGCTTGGAATCGAAGAATCGGAATCGACTTTAGGTGATAATTTTCAAATCCGATTCCAACCTGAGAATCGGTGGAATCGAGAATCGACCCAACCCTAATACAAACCATAATAATGGCACTGTACTAATGGAGTACCACAGGGATCTATATTAGGACCAATATTGTTTATACTCTTCACAAATGACATATCAGAATACCTGGGAAACTCTTGTATGCTATCGATGTATGCTGATGACATCACCTTGCTTTTAAGTGGAAACAATGATCTAGATGTAAAATCTTTCACAGCACTGAACATGACATACCAATATTGCCACTCTAACGACTTGGTGGTAGGTAAATCCAGGGAAAACAAGCCAACTGGCTTATGGGAGAAGATGTGAAGATGTACCTACAATACCTCATGTAGAAAGAAATACCCAGGCTAAGTATCTAGGAGTCCTAGTAGATGAAGGTCGTACCTGGTCACAGCATATAGATAACCTCCTTTCTAAACTCAATTCATCACTTTATGTGATTAAACGTACAAAATCCATTAGCAACCTTTCTACTGCAAAAATAGCCTACCATTCTCTGTTTGAAACACATCTCAGGTATGGCCTCATTGTTTGGGGAGGAACTTCGGCAAGAAATCTTCAGAGAGTTTTTATACTGCAAAAGAGGGCTGTAAGAGCCTTGGCTGAGCTAAATTTCAGAGAAAGTTGTAGAGAAGCTTTCAAGACTCTGAAGATTATGACATTAATAAATCTCTATATAAAAGAAGCCATCCTGTATGCCAATGGGAAAACATTTACACAAAATAGACAGTTCCATGGATACAATACTCGACGTGGTACAAGATACTGTCTCCCAGCTCACCATCTCACCCAATATGAAAAGAAACCATCCTACATGGGCATGAAGCTGCACAACCTACTGCCAGAAGAACTGAGATGCCACACCGGGAGAAGAATGAAGACTGCTCTAACAGAATGGCTGATCAACAATCCATTCTATACATTGACCGAGTTCATGGAAAAAAGACGATAAACATTTCTTTTAACCATCCAGCTGACGCCATTTCAATACTTGATGTATTATGAAAATAAAGCATATTTGTATTTGTATTTGTACTGAGTAATAGCCCCACCATACTTTAACTCCCTAAAACAATGCAGAGGTTAAGCCTGGATTTCTCCAACAATTATCAAAAACGCTTGATTTATTGATCAGCATTTTATTATTAGTAAACTAAAATAAGCTGGCAAATCTAAATTGATCTTTACATCTAAAATGCAAAACAGATGAGCTAATAAAATAATATTGTGAAAAGGCAAATATATACGTATAACTATGTTAAGTTATATTCAAGTATATATTCAAATTGGTAACATGTCCCAAGCTTTCCTGAACCCCTCCAGACTTTGAAGGGCATTTTAAGTTGGTCTGTTTAACTGTTAAAGTGAGCTGTAAAGAGTCTGCCTGAACTTCCATTGAAACATGTAAAAAGGTTTATGTTTTGTATTCATTGAATCTGATAACCATTATAGAATCATCCTAACGGAAATTTGTTTAAGTAAAAAGGTTTTCTTTAATTAATATGGATTATCAGAACACTTATTAATGCTTAGTAATTATAAATAATATTTAGCAAAACTCCAAAAAATCTATATTTATTTTTTCCACCTCTGTCATTATTGGATCAATATAAGAACATCTTCAATATCACTCTATATAAGTTCCATACGTTGTTGTTAAATGTATACAGAACTATGAAAAAGAATACATAATTGACTATATAAGTACAGTCTAAAAATATGACAACACCTGTTACTGCTGAGGTATGTAATGTCTGTCAGATTTTCAGACTTTTTCAAATTCTTCACAAAAAATACATTTATTGCATTTATTAGGATTTAGTAAGACATAATATACTAACATTATTACTGATTTTTGAAAGCATTAGTTTTTTTCAGTAAACGCCATTTTACACAGTAGTCTTACAGTGAGAGATTGATGGTTAGTTTCAGTTGTACTAGTAGTTACAAAAATATTTTTTTTACTATACAGAACTCGAATAAATGCTTCAATATGTTACATGCTTTATATTTAATGTCTTACTGATGAACCTAAACCAATACCTTTTACTCAAGAAGCACAGTAAAATTTAATTTAATACAATGCATGTTCAACTCACTGGCTCTTGCTTAATATTGACCTCTCCATACTGTACAGGCTGGGCTCCCATCAGTATATCCATGACTGGCTGAGGAATGTAAGCTCTCTGTAAAAACAATTCAAAGTTACATTGTACAATGGTAAATTATTTATCATATAATTGTGTACAATAAAATCCATTTAAAAAGAAAGAATGCAGAAAGTGTTCTTGCATGTCTTTAAACTGAAACTCTGGGTGGAGTTTATCTTATCTGATGGAATAAGAGCAGTTGTGCAGCTTAGTGTAATAGGATTAGGCGCATATATTTCCAACACAACAGTATCAGAAAAACAAAATAGCTAAAAATCTCATCTCAGCTGGACTTGTGTCATTCATTCATTCATTAGCAGGGGCTAATTCATATACCAGGATCATTAATATTCAATGAAAAGTGGGAATTGAAACTATCACAAAATTGCATAAAGATTTTGCTCAGAATCAAACCTTTAAATTATGAAGAAACAGAAACACTGATACTGACTGATAGCAAGGCAGAAGACAACAGTGAAAGGTCTCTATCACTATATAAAAAGTGGTATTTTATAGTTAACCCATTTACGGCCAAATAACTGTATTGTCTGTTGTACCGACAGGGCCATATTAAAAATGCATATTTATAATGTTTTAGTAAAACAAGCATATTTAAATAGTACACAAAACTTACATTTTTCTGATTCTAGAATAAATTTTCTTTAATATGACACATATTTGGAATCTTTATATTATTTATTTATTAATATTTTTCTATAAAAATCTTTGTAGACATTTTTCAAATTTACACTTTTTGTTAAGCAATGGTGAATAAAAATAATAACGTTTTTGATAGTTCTGAGTCTAAAGGTACGTCATTTAGGTGCAAAATTTATTGTCTACATAGAAATGTAAAAAATCATTTATGTATGACTTATCCTTTTTTTACAATATATGTTTTTGTAAAACACTGAATGCTCCATAACCTAGTTCCAAGTCAGTAGTTTTCACTTTGACTTTCATTTTGTCGTTCTTAATTAGAATCCGAACTGTACTCTTGAAATTGCTCATTATGACTATATTAATCCGTACTTTCACTTCCACTGTCATTTAAAACTCTACAAAAAACTCATTAAATTCACGAGAGTTCACAAAGAGATCATTGCGAGTTGCCATGTTGACGAAACGAGAGTGTAAACAAACTAAAGCCGAATAGCGTATGCAACTGGTAATTGTCAGAGGTTATAAGGCAATACCACTAAATATAAAACGACATATGAAATCGAGTATAAAATCGGAAGTTAGGTTCATTAGGAGTAGAAAGACGCACAGCTGTAAACGTCTGATACGATACAATGGCAAAATAAAATAATAATCCAACATGTTGCATGAGGACATACAGTGTGCCTCTTTGAATGGCTTAAACTGGAATGGGTTAAATAGCAATGGGAAATTTGGAATTGACAGATTTTAGTTTTTAACAAGTAGTAACACCGAACACAGCACAACGTTATGTTCAGTATCTGATATCTGTCTGATCAAATGTTTAAAAAGGATACCAATTCGTATCTGTAGATATCTTAAACACACTCTTCGTGACTTTTGTTATGAAATTATGGGAACAGTTTGAACCAGCATCTATGCCTCTAGTTGAACTTCATTTCATAGATGAGATAATGAGGAGAACCCAGATACTCCTCCTTCTTTGTGTTATTCGGAGGAAAGCCAAAACTTTAAAATATAACTTTATTGCAACTTTTTTCATTTATTTATCTTAATCTCTTTGATTTTTTTCAAACCTCTTTTCTAATCAAAATTTTTAAAGAGTTTCAAGCAAACTAAACTGACAAGTTAATAGATTACCAACTTTGATAGCTTTACCTGTGTATCAGTAAAGCTCATAACATGATCACGTAATGGTTGTCGTAGATCAGGTGAGTTCTCCAACACATCTGCTAGCTGAGGAGGAGGAAGCTGTAGCAGCACTTGGAAACTTTGAGGTTTGGTGCGTTGGCAACATTTTATGAATCCTTCCCACACCTTCCGCTGCTTCCAAACCTGTTATGAGATAACATATTTAGCCTTTCAAAGCCAGCGGACTAGGGTGGTCCCAGTACTATGAAGACTGTCGGGGTGGCACATAGCATGGCATTGAATAATGGTGGTCCCTGTACTATGAAGACTGTCGGGGTGGCACATAGCATGGCATTGAATAATGTACAATCACGATTATAAAGAGCCATGAAATACTCTCATTGCAATATTGTGGGGTATTGCCAATGACCTATTAGGTAGTTAGGGGTATTGTGACACCCCACATTCCATGGAAAGTACATATCATGCTCTCCTTTCATTCTGTCTGACCATTAGACCATTTTGTCATCAAGTTACCTGAACTCGACAGATGTAATGAAAGCTATACGAGTAATTTATTTCCATCATAATTATATTTAAATTACAAAACATAAATGGAGACTAAAAAACATACTACTATTACTATTATTAATATTATAAGTTTAATTTCACTGTCTGTTTAATTTGTCTGTCTGTAAAAAACCAATAATTAAAACAAGGTATCCATTGTTTTGCCAACCTACTTCTACATAAATTTCGTTGCAGGAAACATCTCAAGTTATACAAAAACTAATAAAAAACACTCAATACCTACTTTTAAAAAACTATTAAATTAAACATATGTATGTATACTAAAATGGCTACAGGAACACTCCTATATGAAGGGAGTTTTCACCTGTTTTAATATTAGTCTTTGTAGAACATTCATGACAAATCCAATGAGCCTGGGATAAAGTGAGAGGGCCTGAATGACAGTCCTCATGAGCAGTGTGGGGAGAGGTGTGATCTCCATCAACTGTTGTATTACGATGGCCAGGATCTCTTGAGTGTAGGCCTGCTTCTCAGCAAAACACAACGACGTAGCTACCACAACAAAAGCTCATTACCGTACATGAATTTGATGTGATGTGCAAAACAGATTAATTAGGTTTAGATTTGCTGGCAAATATGAAACATAATATAATCATTATTTATTACCTTTCTGAAATGGTGGCCTATCCAGGTATTTTAAGCTATATTAAGTATAAGAAATGAATGTATTCATGTGGACTTGAAACATTAAAACATTGATGAAAAATTGAGACTGACTATATATCATCTTATACCAAGATACCTTTGATCATTTTAAAACCTAATGAATACACAGACACACACATAAAATCAAATAGTTGTTACTAATACACAACATCTACCTCTTATACATTTCAGATAGTGAAAGAATAATATAAAAAGTATACAACAGCTGATTATTATAATAAAAATAATATGCATAAACATTATAATTATTTTTTATCTGGCCAACATATAAACATGTGATTTTTAATCATAATACATAATCCCAAAAACTGTGAAATATTAACATGGTAAATAAACCTTTTCATTTTGTACAGTACATATTTACTTTATAGTTTTGCATTAATAAATTATTCAGACAAAATTGTTTAGTAATGCATATTGCTCATTGTTTACATTTGAAATAATGCCAGTTAAAAAAACTTTCAAATCATTTAATCATAGCTGTTAAAACAATAAATTTATAACTTGACACTGCACCTCCCCATGCCCTCTGGGGCGAAGCCCTTTGGACATATTTGCACCAAACTTCACAGAAACAATCTTCAAATCATGCTTAATAATGCCTAAAATCAGAGCATCTCCCTCTCATGGCATCTCCCAAAGCGGGACTGAGACCCAAGACTGACAGAGATAGGTATAGTTTGGAGAGAGATAAACTTTTTGTTACCAGTATCTTTGCTTCCAACCTAGGCTACCGTGCATTTTGTAAATGTGACCTATCTAAAACTTTTTGACTCAGAACTATTTCATAAATTTCTCAGGAATTTTGTGGATACGTTTTCAAGAAGGTTAAGACAATGTATACAATAATAATAACCGGCTTTCCCATTATTCAGAAGATATCACACACAGCATACACACACACACACACACACACACACACACATATATATATATATATATATATATCCTGTATGTATACATTCATTATTTTCACTATCACAAATACAAAATGTACAAAACTAGATAGTGGCATTTTACAAAAATATAGTCTAAACATACTTTCTATTACCTACATGGAAAGATTTTTCAATTAATTTTTTATAATGTTGGTGATCTTTACAATATCTGAACAGTTAGTTCTTCAACTCAGATTAAATTGTAAATTAATATTAAATCCCACAGTCAAGTTATTAAATTTATTACTGTAAATCATTCAAGTATTACTGTAGCAGTTTGTAAATTAGTACTCTATTTTGGTTTTATGAAACAGAATTTTACAAGTTACAAAGCTAATAATATTACTGCGATGTATAATATTTCTTTATTGTGAAACACGGTCCAGACGTCTGACAAAATGTTGCCAGTCAGTTCTTCTTGTCCCTGGACATTGGGATCGTTTCAACTGGTGTGATTTCTTCTTTCTAATTCCTGCTATGGTTTAGATTTTTTTTACGATGAATCGGGATTATAAATGGCAAAATTATTTTATCTTTTATGTTTATTTTACCTCTTTTTTCATGCCACAATGAACATAACTACCAAACACAAAACTACAGTGGAACCAGAATAACTCGAACTTGAGCTATCAAAAATTATAACTGAAGAAGTTCTTATAAATGCTGTCGAAAACAGTAAATACACATTTTAAATGCTAAATCTGTATTAAATTGACACTATATATGAATTCATTTCTTAACACCTTTTTCTATGAAAATAAAAAATGGTAAAATCAAATACACAATAAAGTACAGACTTAATCTAAAGAGCTATAGGCTGTATTGTTTCTTAACTCTACTTATGTTATAAGACCTATATAGAAACCTCTATACTAAGTTTATAGTGAAATTCTGAAATGGAATCCTATAACCAAAGAGAAGAAACATTGAATTTGGAACACTGTTTTGACTGAGAGAATGATAAATAAGAAACATAAAATACATAGAGCCATAAGACACAACCTGCATTTAACTGCCATAAAAATAAAGCTATTGTATTACAAAAGAGGAGGAGCTTTTTTTGCCTGTTTCTATGAATTAAGTCCCTCGGTCATTATGAAAAATTCTAAATCGTCCACTTATTAAAAGTGTGAATCACTAACATTAACTCTGATTTCTATTAATCTTCTAAGTTCTTGTCAAACGAATGCTTCCAACTAGCATTCGTTACCGGCATTTCGTCTTCTGTAAGTTATTTGGTGAAAACATTCACTGAATTTCGTTTGAAAACTTTTTTTTTAATTGACAAATATTTTTAGTCTAAAATTAATTTTGAAATATCACTTTATCAAGTCAAAACTTCTAACTATCCAAATAAGCTTCACATCATCCACCATTTTTTAGGATTCTTGGAATACAAAATGCTGGGCCACAGGAAATAATTAAAGAAAATTTTAAATTAAAGAAGGTTAAGTTATTGAAGTTTCACTTTACTAGGAAAAATATCTGCTATAAAAAAGAAAATTAGGCGGCGTTGAGTATTTTATGAGGAGAAGCGACCAAGCTTTCAGGTAATGCCACAATGTGATGAGGCTCTGCTGAGCAGCGAGGGGAGAGGTGTGCGCGCAACTGGTGGCTTTGCGTTCAGAAGTCTGTGTGCATGTGCTGGTACTGCAGGTTGAGTAGCTGGAATGCCTACTCATTGAATTCAGGTGCAAATTTTATTATTTTAAATAAGGTTCCTAAATGAGCTGTTGTTTAACATAACAATCCATTCTACTTTTTTGTGCATTGTTAAACAATTGTATAATTTCAAAATGACATTTTTCATAAGACAATTTAATGAAAAATATAGCTTCAAAAATTAATTTTCTGTAATATATGAATTATTTTTTTAAATTTCAAATATGTCATGTGAAAATGGTTTGTTAATTATTCATTAGCGAAAATATCAGCTCAAAATCATAAGTAGTTTTCTCAAACTTCTTTTAAGAAAATCATCAGATTTCTGAATTAATCATAATCACCCTGTAACTCAAAAAAAACTTACTCAAAATTTGAAAAAAATTATGCCTATATATATTTTAAGTTAAAATGAACACATAAACGTAAAGTGTTTTTTAATAGTTGATTATTTTGCTCGCACCACCTTAAAGGAATTCTTTAATTAATAAAAGTATTAAGATAACCTTTAATGACAGTCTTGAGTTCACACTTGTTGGGGTCGATGACATGCAGTGCCACTAGAAGATCTGTAGGGCTGATGGGAGATGAGTGATCAGCATGGGACCCCACCAATCTGTTGAACACCTGCGTAAAACAACAGACCAGCGTGTCTAGTGAGTCATAATACAGAAATTCCCTGATTTTCTCTGACTTTTTCATATTAGATGCAGCATTTTCTCTGATTAAAACGTGCATAACTATCAGATAAATTATCAACACAATATGGAGAAACCATTAAAAAATAAACACTAAATCAGTCTCTATTAAATAAACTCATTCGCACAAAAATCAAAGTGTTAAATTAAAATATACAAATAAACACATATTAATTGGAGAGCGTACTGGAAAAATACCTAACATACGTCTAACAATCACTATTCATACAATTCCAAACCGGCTCTCGCTGATTTTTAGAGAGAAGAATGGTGGCTGCCATCTATATAACAATTAAACTCACTAACCCAGATTTTCAATGCTGCCAGTTGTGCGAGATCGAAATTCCCTCATTTCTTGGGGGAAAAAACGAAAATATTGTACAGCTGCGGTAAATTAAGTACCTAAGTATTAATTAAGAACTGCTCAGTAACACACTGCATTCACTTTCTCTCCCCCTTCCACTGTTGTCGCACCTGTTTTTCAACACTGACTTAGCCCATTGTCATTAGTTGCCATTACGATGGCACATTTGCTGGTCGAATAAAATAATCCCCATTTCAAGAATTATTTCCTGTTGAACATCCATCCTGGCATTTTATGATGTTCCGTCCCAAATTTAAAAGTTTTAAATGCTTTAAAAAAACTGTAGTTTCCTTGACCAATGTAGAAATTTCCTGGCTTTTTAATATAGTTTTAAATTCACTGACTTTTCTGTCTTCGCTGTCACTAGACACCCTGATACACACTAACAAACAAATTACTGTGACTCAACACCTGGAAAATCACAAAAATATTGGCTGATTAAAGAGTATACAAAGTTATCACAGAATCATATTAATTGTTCAATGTTTTGCAATTTACCATTCTTAGAATAGCTGTGCTTAGGGAAGTGGCTTTGGTTTAAGGTTGACCAAGTGCTATAGATACATAAATCCCATGAAATTCACATTCCTGAAAGGAATTTTGCCTGTGCGATGCTCTACTAAAGTCATAGCTTCCCAAACTCCTCAGTGGGCTGGGTGATCCTTGGGGGACTTTAGATTGCAATTTTTGTTTCTAACTGCCACAGGTGAGATTTGAACACAAAACCCAAGCTCTGTAGACCGACGTTTCAGATCACATGTTCTATCGATGCTAGTTGACTAATCAGAAAATTTTGGTTTTGGTTCTGGTATTACAGCATATTTTCCTCAAGCACCATTTTGGTAAGTTAAGCAGTCATAAAAAGTAACATAAATGATCAAGAAGATGCAAAGCTTTGTACACAAATCTGAACTGACATAAAGGCCAAAAAATAGAATATAATTGAATTAAATTTAGAAATTCAATAAAATATAACATATATTCAATAACAACTTTATAAACAGATTCACCGTTACTTTAAAATATAATTACGAACCTCTTTAACAACAATAGGATTTAATTTAATTAATTTAGGAAGAGCAGCAATGATTTCCTGTTTTGGTAGTCCATTCAAAACTGGAATAAGGAATCTGACATCTGACACTCTGGACTGGTACAACTCCCTTACTCTGGCTACAAGCTCTGCACTTGGGGGAGCTGCAATCAAACAATATCAAAACCATTAGCCTAAACCATACATCTGCATTTGCAAATGTTACAAATAAAAAAAACCGATATAATTATTTATTGTTTATGTGGGAGAAAGGGCTAATTTGAACCAACAAATATTATCGGAAAACCTCAGTTCAATAAAATTCTGCTTGCTTACCTTTACTTCTTAACGTCCTATTTCAATTTTAAAGATAGATTAAAATAAACAGTATCAGTGGACTGACACATACTTTCTCCCTTAAGTAAATTTAAAAACGACAATCTATAATAAAACTAAGTAAAACTAAATCATTGTCTATTCTTTAAAGTTGATTTAAATATGATTTAATAGTATCAAAAATAAATATCCAATTCCAGAAAATAACTAAAAAAACAAAGTTAAATTAATTGTTAGAGTTTCATGGGGGGAGGAATCCCCCCTCCCCACCAGTAATACCAAGCTTTTTGAGTGGGTTTTGTTGGGTGATTTCACCTTACACTGCATACCAAGTTCAATGAAAAACGGTTGGGAAATAAGGAAGAAATTTATTTTTTTTATTCTTTATTAGAATAACATCGAGCGCTCTCAGACAACGTACTGTGATTAACATCGACAGTAAATTAAACTTTTCAGTGAAACCATCGTAGACAAAAAATTCAAAATACTAATTTGTTTAGGTTTTTAAGCTGGTTTTAATGGTGGTAGTCAAGTTATACTTTACTTTTATTGTTTTCGCTGAAAATTAAAAATTTGATTTTTTTGACATTTAAAAGCCCATAACTTTTGAACCATCATTTTTACAGACATTCGGGTGGTGTCAAATAACTTAATACTCTCTGCACTATAAACTATCAAATTTTAATTAAAAACGTTAGAGCCGTTTTTGAAAAATTTGGATTTTTCACGTTTTTTAACAACTCAACTCAAGTACGAAAATTTTGACAAAAATATATACTTATGTATAGATCATTTGAACGCAAACGTCACAAAAACGAATATATTTGAGTTAATTGCTTCAACTCACTGTTACAACCCTTATATCACTGTTTCAAAAATAATCCCTTATTTCAATAACAAAATAATAAATAACTAATTAATGCATTTCTCCATTAAAAACTATTTAGAACACAAATATGAACACTGTAAACAAATATGTTGCACAACAGTAACAGTCAACAGCGTGACGACAGTGGACAGACTATGCCACTTAGGAAAAAAATAATATTGAAATCCATCATCTTTCAATGATCCGTATTTTAATGACAAAACAATAAATAATAGTTAATGTATTTCACCACTGAAACTTTATTGCACAATGATAACAGACTAAAAAGACAAAGAATTAATTACGAATCCATGATCAGACGGCGGCAGACAACATGGGCGGGGAAAAGTGTTTTCGTGATACAACTATACCCGCAAAATGATTGTGCCGGCTTTTAGAGTAAATTGATATAATCAGATTATTATAACTTACTAATCACAGAACAAACATTCTACTAAACTAGCAACGTTTAAAAATTCCTATCAAATTAGCATCATGTTAGGAAATTCATCAACAGATAGACGAGAATGGCACTAGGTCGTGTAGGCTACTTGGTATCCTTGGTCTCGTATCGTAGTTTGTGAATCTGATTCGGAAAAATAGTGTGTTATATCCATCGAAACATTGTAACCAATTATTTGTATAAAAACAGAAATATTAAATGGGCTTATTATTTTTTACAACTAATCCTGTTAGTAATTATCGTGGAAAATGAATATTCTTGTTTTGTTGCTGAAAAGTTCATTTCGCAGAATTATAAAATTAACAGTATTCTGATAATCGGCATCGGCACCGACATTCAATATCGTATTGAAGTTCATCAGTAACTGAAATAAGAATAATTACGAGGTATGTTGCAACCTTGAACCGACCAATCACGTTCTTGTATTATTTTAAAGAGGATACAAATCTACGTCATTCCTCGTTTGCACTTTTGTGTTCGAGCAAAGATATTTCGTATTGACGATGTAAACTGAAACGAAAAGTTTGAGTGTTAATGCTCATTTTTTATATGGTCTAAAAGTAATTTAGGATATTTATTGAATTTTACTGGGTAATTGTTACTTTCGTTTCGGAGCCGTATATTCGATTTATTTGAAATTAAATATTTTTTTTGCGCGGCTATGACAATAAACTGAAAGTGAACGATAATTTTAAGTCGGTAGGGCGACAATTGATTTCCTGATCCGAGTTTCATCAAAACAATGACGGCTTTATCTTATTACGACATCATGACGAGGAAAGCAAAAATACTTCTTTCATTCGCTGTTCGTCGCCGGAGGAACAACGAACGCTTGGAATCGAAGAATCGGAATCGACTTTCGGCGATCATTTTTGATTCCGATTCCAACCGTGAGACTCGGTGGAAACGAGAATCGATGTTTTGCATCGACCCAACCCTAATTACAAGTATATATAACATATATACAACAATAAAAATAAACCATAAATACGAGTATTTCCATGTGTTCAGGCTGAATTTTGAATAGAACATTGGTTACAACATGAAGTAAAAATGGTAATACTGTGTGATACTTAAAAATGAACATAAAAATTTATATTTTTAGGGTCTGAATTTAGAGCAACATTATTTTTAACCACCATCACCTTTTCGTTTTTATGCTGGTTGAAGGTCCTGGATTTTCACACATATCTTTTACTATTACGAACACACGTAAAACTATGAACAATTATCACAAAAACATAACCGAACTCATTAAAACACACTGTAGCTGAAAACACATAAAATGCACGGTCAGCTGATATTTTAGCACCAAATGTATTATTGCGCGAGGTGCCGATTGGCGTCTGCCGCACTCGTGACCCCCGTGGGAAATAGGTTATATCATGGAAATGTCTAAATGGAATGTTTTCGGTTCCTCTAAACAGCTGTCCTTTTAACCATATGACATCACCTACCTTTTGACATCATCGTTTCAAATATTGGTCTGATATTACCCCCACCCCCCAACTAAGACATATCCATGTCAAAAAGACATTGTTTTTAAATGTTTGTACATATGATGTATAAAATTATGTTTTAACACGTTCACTGCGTCATCGAAATTCAATAACTTTTTCATACTGCGGCGTGAGGTGTTTCGTGGGGTGTATATAGCTAGTTGCGGCAAGAGTCACCGGTGACTCATAGTTTTTTCAAACTTTGGCGGGCTCTAATTTCATAGAGGTTGTACTAGGAGTGCTGAGGGTGGATATTTTAGGTTACTTTGGATATTTCTCACCAGATCACAGCATCGTACAGCGAATGAATTGTCATGAGTCACCGGTGACTCATGCCGCAGTGCATTGATCACTTACGACCTTTGATTTCGAACAAAATTTTGAGTTGTTTACAAGACAACAAACAGAAGATTCAAACCATCAGACATTAAAATAACCTCAAACAATATTTGCGCAAAATACTTGTCGAAAACATGTAGGAACTATTTTTCTCGCTCGAAAAACTTATGAGTCACCCGTGACCGCAGTAGAAGAATAGTATAGTGAATAGTAGATAGTAAGAATAGTAGTGAACGTGTTGATCATGGAAACATGTGATTTCAATCTGTTATTGCGGATGTCCAAATCCAAAAACTATCCGATCCAAACCATTACCATCCTATCAGAACTTGAGCTATCCAATCCAAAACAAATTCAGTACCTGCATACCTCTATTATTAAGCCACTATACTTTTACGACCACTGAGAAAATGTTCATTAAAGTGAGGGTGGTTTAAATGAAACAAAGATACCTACACTTGTCAGTGAGGATGTGTATAATCCTAGTAACCAGTGTTTCCGACCCTTTAGGACAGTCCTCGACCAACTTGAGCAGTTGCGGGGAGTGCATCCCCATCTGTCTCACAGGCTGTTCTACCAGACGCAGAATGGTACGCTTCACATCGGCACCTGTCTGGACGTAAGTAGCAGCCAGCCTACAAACCCCAATATTAATGTGCCATTGTTAACCGTGGAACTGTCCATCAAATTTCTTCAAATGCCAGCTTGTTTTGATGCCAATTGAATGTATATTTTTAAATACGCTGTAAATTATAACAGTAATATATTATATATAATTTTCTTCAGGAAATAACAAGGAGTAATATGTTAACAAATCTCTATATATAAAATGATTGTATGTATGTATGTATGTATGTATTAGGGGTCTGCGGTAAAGAAATTAGGAGGTTGGTACGGTACGGTACAAATTGTTGTACCTCGATTCTCGGTACAAATTCGGTACGGTACTTTATACGAGAATAATGCCGCTAGTAACATTGACGTTCTCATCCTTTTATTCATAAGTATTTTCCAGAACTTATTTAGTGTAAACATAGAAAAGGGAGTTTAAAAAAAGATATACAATGTCAGAAGAAATATTTTACTGCACTAATTTTCAAACTGTAATATGACTTTTTTTAATCCAACTGTAAAAAACATATTATTTAAACATTATAATTTATGTTGTAACTAATTAATAAAGAGAAATAATCTTCTCAAGTCTATATGAAACTAAGGATGAACAAACAAAATAAAAAACTATAATGTATTTTATTGCAGAACAAAAAATACGGAAAATATACTGAGTCTAATGAACCCTTAGCCAAGGGTTCATTAGACTTATGTTTTATATTGTCCTGGTTTATTATTTTTAATTCAACCAATCACAATCATTGTTCAAATTAAATCAAACACTTTCATAAAATGTCAAAGGTTTCAAGGTTTAGTCTGTTATCTTTAACTGTTGAAGTGAAGAAAATCTTCACACGAACGTAATTCCAAGCCACGTCGGTTGTTAGCAATACCAGTGAGTATAAAGGGTGCCTTTATACTCACTGGCAATACACACTTACCAGCAGGTAAACGCTCACTAAACTAGACACAGACAGTAGACGCGATAAGCATCCCAGTAAGGGTGGGAGTAGGAGTGGGAGTGATTTAATTTTAGCAGAGGCTCGACTAGAAACAATGGTATGTCATAGGACGTACATCCACCCGCCAAGGTCACTGCCCTTATTGAGTCACGCACAGCCTGTTTAACCCCAATCACTGCGTCTCCCGTCACTTACATACAGGGACGAAATAAGTACGTAATATTATTTCCCTGGCAGAACAGGCTTCAGTCCCAATTAGTTCGAATTTGAGGGGTTCCACTAATGAGGAAATCCAGGACATATTAAAAAAATAAAACGGTTTATTTATTTCCTTTATTCATCCTTAACATTCATTATATCCTTAACATTATTATTTTTTGTTTTATTTGAGTGAAAATCCCGAAATAGCGAGATCATTACGGCAAATCACAGTTCTGTATTGGTCATATAACATCGTCAACAGGCTGTCAGAGCAAAAAGAAAGAATGTTTGAAAAAATTCTGAATCTCAGTATAAAAGGTTTTCTCAGTGATTGAAAAATCACAGGTAATCCCATCACTATCTGAAACACGACAAATACGAGCTTCATATTGGTACGACTATTTTGTTGCATCAAAAGAAGGAACGGTTCCCTGATCGCGTAAGCTGCTATATGTGGTTACGATAATAAGCTGCGAATGCACAATAATTTAGAGCCAGAAGGGAGATGGCTGGTTGCCTGATTTCCTGAAGTGCTGGTGAGGTTGTTTTAAATGATCATTCACCAACACGCTATGAGTCAGTCTTACATTCAGTATTTGCCATACATCTGGGCTGTGTTGTAATTCTATATTACTTGTAGAATATAAAGCCTGGAGCATAAAGCATGAAGGCTGGAACCGTACCGTACCAATTTTTTCAGTGCACTGCAGACCCCTAGTATGTATGTATGTCCTTTATGCGTTGCCAAACTACTCATTCGATCGCCTTGAAATTTTAGGAAGTTGCTTTATATGTCCGGGAAGGTTTTAGTGAAAAAATTTTTGAAACATCCATAAGTTTCCAAGTTATGACTTTTAAATTTCTAATGTTAACCTTATGGGGACTAAGTTTGTTTACAAATTTTATAGTATCAAAATTTTTGATTTGTTAAGCTACAGCTGTTGGTTTACTTTCCATTAGCAATATGCTTAACCATCCAATGCCATCTGAAGAATGATTCAATCATGTACATTCATTAATGTAGAACTGTGAAGTAAATATGTGCTGTACAAAATTAACAGTTTTATTTGCCACGTTAAAAGTTTACGGATTTTGGGGATTATGTATTTATATTTTTATTTTCTTCCTGATTAAAATTCACGAGTTTATATGTTGGCCAAATAAAAAATAATTACAATGTTTATACATATTATGTTTGTTATAATAATCAGTTGTTGTGTATCTATCCTATAAAAGCTAATAAAAGCTAAAAAAGTTAGGTTTGGTTTGGGTTTAGGTAAGATTAGAAAATTGTGAATCAATCCACTTATATTTATTTGTTTTGTGGGAATTTTATTAATATGTCTTATCGTTTCAGTATTGTTATTCACTATGCCGCGACCCAGAATATCTACACAACGAAGCCGTAATGCTACTCGACTTCAGCATGGTTAACATGTATTTACTGTTAGGCATTACGAAGTTTGTCAGGTCAGCTAGTATTTTATAAAATAACTACACATATATTTTCACAAATTATATATGTGGATTGAAGAAGTGAAAACGATATACAAACTTCATGGATTACGTGCATATACAAAATCAAAGGCATGGAATTTCTAAAATATATATTTTGTAGCAAATTTTAACTACTTTTATATAATAAATTTAGTTTACCGAAATAATACAATGACAGACAAAACCAACTAAATGTGTACATACTAATCGCTATGTTTAACAGGTGCGATTTAGGTGGATTTGCACTGCTGCAAACACAATATAACAGTATAGATTTGGTATGAGCAATCAACCAAAACTGGCTTTACAATGATACAAAAAATAAATCAGTCCATTGAGCAGAAGTGTATAAATATTAAAAATACTGAATCGGTCATATTATGGCTGATGAGATCCTCAAACGCCGCTTATCGGCCATAATATGAAGTTTCAGGGTTAATCCACGTAACATTTTTAACTTTTCTGTAAAAAATTTTTAAACCTCTAAAATGAAATTAATATTGTTTAACTATAACTATCATCTGCACCATTTTAAAAATGAAAATTCATCTTGAGGCATAAGAATTTTTCTTATGAATCTTACTCATGTATCAATTCCTGTTTGATCGGCAGCAGTATCAAGTAGAGGTAGAGACACGCTCGTATCGCCTCCTCCGTCCAACACTCGGCCCTGTCAGGTCGACCCTTATCCGGTCCAAACAACACCTCTGGGGGCTTGGGCAGCCGCAGGAACGTGAGGTAGAACACCGCGTACTCCTCAATTATGGACTGCAGGTCGGCACGGTTGTACAGTGACACCACACAGTTTATTGCCATCTCTCTTACCTGGAGTCACATATCACTAATTATTGACCCTCCTTGTGATCATGGAATTAAATTATCCTCCATTAAAACTATGCTCACTTGGCAATTTTAGGCCTAGCCTTCCATTCTGAAGACATCCAATATAGGTGAATTTCCAAGTTAGCCAACAAATAAAAGAAAAGGCTATAAAGATGTAAAAAATAATGCTAGTACTATTGTTCTACATACATTAAGATTGCTTTTAGCAAACTCTATTAAATTAGGGGACTGTTGCTTCAGTTAAAAAATAAACAAAAATTTCAATATAATCATGTATATATACCCTATATTATGCTAAAACAGCACAGTATTATCTCAATTATTATTATCAGTATTATCACTCAATCCAAAATCACCACATAAATTAATTTCATGAATACAAACTAAAAGCTAAAAAATATGCAATTACATGAACAGTACAGTAATCTATCCAAATCTTTTAGTGGAATCCAATTACAGTGGAACTTGGTTATAACGTCATTGAAGGGACCACACAATTAATGACGCTATATCAGAGTGACACTATAAAAGAGGTTACATAATTTTAATTTAAAACCGAGGAAAAATAGAGAAACACATTTTTTACATGAAATTAAGACATTTAATGAAGGTAATTTGAAATACACATAAAAGTTCATGTTTATGACTGACTGAACTACTCTATACTATATAAAAAATCGAATTTGAAAATATTGCAATGAAGTTCGGTAAGGTGAATTCAACTGTTGGTTCGATTTTAAAACACAAGCCCGAACACACGTCTGCTATCTTACGTCCCTCCTCACACGCTCTTATAATTCATACCTTTTCTTCAGCAAAACCTTTCTCTTAACACTTGCCATTATTTTGCAATACTGTATTCGTAAATTAAAATAACGAAAAACAAACTGTTAAAGACGTATACTGAACTAACGATAGCTGCACGAACTGTAGGTATGTACGAATGGCATCACAGTGCGGGTTGGTGTGGTTAGCGGTAAGACAGCAATAAAATGCCGTTACTAAAAATAGAATGTAGCTAAACAATAGCTGCAGCCCTCACGTTGCACCACCGACCGAACTTTCTCTATTTAGTTATATGTTGCCTTCATCTCAGCCCAATTTTCTTGACGTTATATACGAGGTTTTAGAATTTACTGACGATATATTCAAGG
The DNA here is from genome assembly GCA_023375725.1 of Nephotettix cincticeps. Taxonomy (NCBI): domain Eukaryota; kingdom Metazoa; phylum Arthropoda; class Insecta; order Hemiptera; family Cicadellidae; genus Nephotettix; species Nephotettix cincticeps. The sequence goes on along the minus strand of CM041791.1, from coordinate 86,658,109 downwards.
TTTCACCTAAATACCCATAGTTTAGCAGGACCTAAAAATAAATGACGTTAAATCCGAGTTGACGTTAAAGCTGAGGTCGCAATAACCAAGTTGCACTGTATAATGATTATGCAAAAAGATTAATCACACTAAAAATATCTGCACATGTTTGGATTAAGAATTATTGTTGTATTTCAATCATTGGCCTGGTATTGCTTAAATGTATTGTTATGTAGAGGCTTACCTTAGAAATCTATTATGAAATCAATATTTCATCGTCAGATAGGGAAGTCCAGAAAAATAATTCCATCCAAGGGATTTCATCTTGATAATTAGTAATGAAAACTAAATTCCCTGGATGTAATTATTTTCCTATACTTCCTTGCTGACAACGAAATTTTAATTTGGAAATCGATTCTAGGAAAACATAATAGATTGCTATTAAGCCCACAGATTGCTAGATTGCCTTCACATAATTATTATTTCATAATGAAATTTATGAAGAGACAGTTTATCACAAACAAATCAGCCACTCATCATAGTGTAATGATTGGCCAAGCACAATGTTTCTACTACAGTGGATATTGGTTATAACGTCATTGAAAGGACCACACAATTAATGACGCAATCAGCAATGTGTTCTGCAAACGTCGCTACAATTGTGGTTTCACCATCCAAGTGAATCCCATTCACTTAAAAAGGCATCCTCGTACCAGTTTTCAAAAATCTCTTCGAAATCCGAGTCCAAAACACACATGAGACAATGGGCCAGGTTGTGAATCCGGGTCAATCGCATACCCTCTTGGGTTCGGTCTCACAGACTGCTGATGACAAACAAATCTATAAATATCTAAAAAATATTACGACCGAAAGACAAGTGATTAGGGATCGGTTTCGGTGGTGGGGAGGGACAACTACCTGGCATGGTAGTTATGAAACCCTTCAATTCAAATAAATATATAACTCAAGCAGTCTGTGAGACCGGAGCCAGGACTTTAAGGGTTAAATAGTTGGAATAAAAATATATTAAATCGTCTTTCTGCACCCGAGTTAAGACACCCTAATATAACTAGGAGTTAACTGTACGTTTAATACTGCTACAAAAAACTGATACAATAACTATTACACACCTCAGAATTCTCATGAGAAGTATGAGTGAGTAGAGCATTGATGTAGATCAGGAAACGAGGTGGTCGCCGTACCACCTGTAATACAAAAACACTTATATTACACAATAATAATTATAATGAACTGTTCCGTGTGATTTTATAGCATTGTGAGATATTTAAATGATACTTATAGAAAAATAAAATTGAAATCATTAGGCATAAATTAAATTAGGTCATTAGGACTTAAATTATTATAGCCTAAGCCAAGGTTGTTTATTCAATTCTCTTATACCATGTCAAAAGTTAAAAAATATTGGATCTTTATTGTATTGGTACTTGTAGGATATTTTCTCCTTTTATTAAAACATGGAGCTATTAAGGATACCAGCCGTCACACACATTACAAATACAGTAGTCATTCTTTTACAATCATATGCCATGAAAACAATTTTCATTTTATTTTCCAGTTAAAAGTTTAATCGTGTAACATAGAGGACAACCACAAAATTTGGCAGATTCAGGCACTATACTTCACTATAGTTCACCACCAATCACCATTTGTCCAAGAGATAGAATCACACTTATCTAAGAATAAATGAGAAAAAATCGATAAATGTTATCAAAGTTATTAGATTGGACATAAAAAATCATAAATTCGTCATGTGTTGAACAACGAAACTAAAATTTTTACTTCACTGCATTGAAAAGTAACAAATTTTTAAAGTACGCCATTAATACACAACCTCATAATTGTTCGCCAATAAATTACATAAACAGTCCTTAAAAGTTAGTGTTAAAAACCCATGGATAGATTGATAAATAATAATTCTCAATTTTATCTCATGGTTCCACTATTTTTCGTGAAACCTGGTGTAATGAATTTTCCATATTAATAGGATTTTTAGCTTTATTGGTGTAGTAAAAACTCGGTGTTGTGAAATGCTCCCAATTGGACTCTATGAAACGTTCCCTTTATTACCTATAGAATTACACTATGGACCTAAACTCCCGGTTTCTTAACTCTCATACTAATTTATGAACTCACCAACTCCTGCAGGATAGCTAGGCACACCGTCTCAGTGGTGCAAAGTTCCTTCAAAGTATCAATGGCTTCATCCGTAATTAAAGGAGCCTCTAAGTAAACTCTGTATAGCAAGCTGCAGACAAATTTCAGCTATTTATTGTAAAAATTCTCCTCTAGGAATATATATTTTAAATAATGTAGACCATAATATTCTTAAATTTTCGTTTCTAACTCTCCCTAATACATTACTGATTAATCATTCTATGCATTTTTTCTTTAAATGGCAATTAAAATCTTTAATTTAAATAAACAAAAAAATAGTTTAAAAAATTTTTCAGAATTAAATACAGAGTTAACCGTACTAAACCTTAAAATCCGGTTATTTCCCGGTTTCCCATTGGATCGCAGTTTTAATGCGCAGAACGCTGATTAGTAGCATGCGATCGTCACTGTACGACTGCGCCCGGCGATGTGAGTATGAGTGTGCCGAGTGCGGCCGGTCACAGCGCAAGGCGTACGTACCGTTACCATGGTTACTGTAAGCCAATAGTAGCTCAGTCACACGATTGTGTTTCTCCTGCTCGTGTCAGGCTGTCAGTTGCTCCACAGAGGTCAATTGCACTGCACGTTTTAGTTGCGTTTTTTAATTGTGAAATTAACACAAAAGAAAGGCAAATGAAGTTCAACTCCTTCTTCAAACCAGTTCAGTCACTTGAGGACGAACCTCAACCCTCATGTTCAAAGTAATGTTGTCTATTTTCGTTGTCTCATTTTTTGTATGGACGTAAATACCAAGTGTATATTTTTGTTCAAATGTAACTACTGTATGTACAATAATATGTATTTTTATATTCAGAATATACATACTATTTAAGTTTATCTGCAAAAGGTGTTTCGTTACATATACAAGGGGTACCCAAAAATCACTGTCTTTCTTCGTTTAGGATTATTTGTTTTAATCCGGACTTTCGTTAATCCGGACGACTTGGAGCCCCAATTAGTCCGGATTAACGAGGTTTTACTGTAATATTGCAGTTTTAATTTCAAATCGAACGGTACTTTGAATGAAATTCGTCCACGAATAAGCGAGAAAATGCACTTTTAATGTTAAATTACAGGGCCCCAGCGACACCGCGGCGCGGCTTTGGCGACGAAGCCGCTATGCGATGTGCCAGCTGAAATCCTCTTCTTAGCCAATCACCAACCAATGTTAGGTTTAATCATTGTGATTTAGGTTAATTTGAATAGTTTTTATGTGGTAACCTAATACAGTAGAACTTGGATAATTCGAACCTCAAGGGACCAGAAAAAAATTGAACTATCCAAAAATTCGAATTAGAAAGGTTTTTGCAAGTGGTTGAAATAAACAATCAAACATCATGTTTTAACATTGTATATTAAAAAAGTTAGGTTAATAAAGATATTATTGATTAAAAATCCTAATTTTTGTTAAATGTCGATAATGTGTTTGGAGGGATCCCAAAACTTTAGCTATTTCAAACTTTTTCTTAAATCCCTTCTCTACCTCCTTGATCGCCGCTATTTATTCTTGCAACGTCAGAGATTTGTAGGTTCGCTTTGACGAAGCCATCATACACACGACGTGTTAACATGAACGCAGACGAAGTCACAAATGCCAACACGAAACAAAGATGACAAATATCGGAACAAACCACAATTAATGATACACACGCTACTGAACAACTGAACTGCGCCGGCGCCGTGTAGTGACAGACTAGAGATGGCAATGTTGTGATTTATGAGCAGTAGTGGACTGGTGATAGGGGAGGGGGCGGGGGTTGGGAGTGTTGATTTAGCTAAAAATAGTCTGCGGTCAGGAAGCCTGAACGTCGTTTCCTGGAACATTGCACACTTGTTCTCTTTATAGATTTACGCTGTAAAAAATTCGAATTATCCAAATAATTATTTGAATTAACCAGGATATTTTAACATTGTTTTTATATAAAATTCTAGGGACTAAGTCAAAATTTCGAAATAAAGAAGTTCGAATTATCCATGTCCCATTGTAACTGCAAGAAATAAGGAACGAAACGTTAACAAACTCTAGTTTTGTTTTGATCAAACTTAGAAAATATGATATCGCTTAATATATAAGTGTGAAAACGAAAGTAATTAACTCATAACAACCCTAAATAAATAGTTCAAACATGACTAATAAATGTCATTAACAGTTAATGTGCTTTTATTTGTTACGTTAGTTCATTAAACGATTTATTACAATGTACAGTTTATGTGTTGTATAACAATGAGGCCAAATATCTCATTTGTATGTCGGTCTAAATAAAATAAAAATACTAACAGGACTAAGTTTTATATGCATTGCAAATTATCAAACCACAAAAGATTATATTATACATAACTCCTTTCAAATTATTATAACGTAAAATATACGGAAATACGGGAAAAAATTATACCACTTACCTAAGAAATGTCATACTTTTCAAGAAGCATTTATTCAGGAACACTTATAAAAATAGTAAATTATGAAATAATTTAGGTATTTTGTTTGACTAATTGAGTACTTTTATAGAATATCGTGGATTCAGCGATATCTTCGGCTTATTTAATTAGTTATTAAATCAAACTTATACAAAATTTAACATTGAATCTCATTCTACTGGGCAAGAACATGAGACAAAAATCTTGGAACAAATTGGGGAAAAGAATTAATTACAAAAATACAGTATTATTATCATAATAATATTACAGGATAATCACACTGTAATAAAAAAATAATAGTAATCATTAAACAAAACATTTTCTATAAACAATAAACTTATATTCAAAATCCGTCACCAAAACTAGAGAATTTATAAACACCTGTTTGTAATATGTAGTAAACAAACATTGCTCCATAGTGTAGGACTCTGTCGTAACTGTTATCCCAGTATTTATTCTTTCGTTTATAAAACATCATAAACCATTAACAAAATACACCCATTTGATTGCTACATTACTTGTATACTGATATGAACATCGAAGAAACACACTTAATCGGCAAAAAATATAATGGTTATAATGGTTAAAAAATATATAAAAGTTTTGTTATGCAATTTATTGTTTTAACGACTATGTACTGCCATAAATGCTATACTAAAAATTGCCAGAGCCTTATAGGAGAAGTCTTTACTATACTACACGGCTCTGCCATCAGCGGTGAGCGTGCATCAGTGACACCTCAATCCCAAACAACATTATATCTAGTCCACTGGTAAGGTGAATCATCTTAGACTAGCAAGAAACGAGAACGTTAGCAGCCAGCGCAACCTAGTGGGAAAGTAGTAAACCTGTTTTATGGTTAAAAATTAGTTTTTAGAGATGTTTGACAGCAGAGCTGTAACTTGGCCATGAATACCGGTAGTAATAGCACTTCTAGAATAATGAAATATATATCATTTGAAAGTGTAGTAGAGTTGTCTTGATTCCATAATAAGCTCAAAGAACGGTATTTGTATGAAACTGTTTTTAAATACAAACAATTTCGCTATTATTCACCATACACTGGCGCCGCGACGAAGCTTGGTTTAACCACCAGCCGCTCTGTTGATCCTGTAGTGGGCGTATGTTGATTTTTTTGTTTTGGTTGTGTTTCCCATAATTTAAAATACAATCAAGTACAGTTATTTGGTAATTTAAATATTATAATACTATACGACAAGTCATATACGACAAAAACATCTCTCACAGCGGAAAATTGAAAGGAAATAATAACCTAATACCTTTAAACCTGAAATTAAAACACCTCAATTAAGTGGGCTGATTCATGTGGTTGTTCAAAATTAGTTTTAAACAATTATCATAGTAATTTTATTAATGCATTGTTATATTCGACCTTTTGTTATTAATTTTATCACAATGAAACAACCATCATAAGTTGAAAAGAAAAAAAATTATGATCTGGCATTCTGTATATACTTGATGGCGATATTACTGTATATATTCTGTACTACGTGTGGCGAGGTTATTAGAAGATCAGAGTTTTATAGTAAATATCTGTGCAAAATAATTAGAGGGATTTCACAGATTATTTATGGAAAAGACCCATGCCTTCTCAAATTTACATTTTTGTGACCTACAGAATTGTTTGTGTTTGAAAAAGAAAATCCTAAATACTCTCACTTAATTCATAAAGCAATTTATGTATTGCAATTTTTTGTGTGAAAAAAAATATGTACAATTTATCAGGTATATACGACCATCAGATTTGAAACCTGGTTTGAATTTGGCAACAATCGGCAACAACTGATTCATCTCTGGAAGGGCTTACGTTTCTCGCTCCTTGATGTCCGGCCGGTAGACAATGCTCTGTATGAGATTCCTAAGCAGGCTGCCGTAGTTGGCCTCCGCGTTGTATCCTTTATGCTCCAAGGCTGGCGGCAGGCGGTTGAACCCCTGCATGTAGCTATACTCCTCGTAAAGCCATGCCAGCGCCAGGTGCAACCTCTTGCGCAAGTCCTCTATTATGTATTCCAGAATTGCTAAAAGAAAAAACCCATTTGAAAGACATCAATAATTGATACTTTTGTCAAATCATATGTCACAATGAATTTAAATACAATATAATTCCATTGGTAAATTATTACCATAAATTTTTACAACCTCACATTGAAAAACTAGATTTATAATAAAGTCATATTTGGCTTTAACAGTCTGAAATTTCAACAATTGAGTTTTATCCTGATTTAACCTTAGTCCATTACAAAACTGCCAATTCAAAGTATACCAAACTGCTGTTACCTATAACACAAACAGTTAGAAGCAATTTAAACCATGAATTTTTTATCAAAGTAGATGAAACAATATACGATTTTCTTACTCTGTTTCACGTCTTCATTAGATGTAGCTCCCAGAGTGGCAATCATTTTGGTGTAAAGGGGGAAAACGCCCCCCACAACCGCATTCTTTTCTGTTCTCAATATTCTTCTCACAGCATCTACAGCCATTTTCTGTCTCTTTCTCTATGGTTAAAACAATTTTAAATTATAAATCAATGTTTTAAATAAATAAATAAGAGAATAATGCTGCTATCTCTCTTTTCCCACCCCAATACTAAAGTGTGTAGGGTATTTTTCCTGAACATCAACCACATTACGGTTTTAATAAAGGTTACTATGAACAAATAATTTATACGAAACAAAGTTATATTGTGGTCTGTCAAATTTAGGTGTAGATGTAAGCTAATCTTACATAACAGATAAAAATGGGAAAGCCCAATATCAAACCATCTCAAAACAATACTTCTATGAAACAATATAAGATTTTCTTACTCTGTGTATGTCTTCATTAGATGTGGCTCCCAGAGTGGCAGTCATTTTTTAAAGTGATCACTATATTTTACAATGATGATAGATAAAAAATTCCTTGTTTTCTTGCAGATTATAAAATAATTTATATTAAATCTTAAAAGCCTGTGCACTGAATTAAATACTGTGGCAATGTCAGTCACATATGCTTAGCCAGAGTTGACTGCTCATGATCTGATAGGATTTGCCCACCACTGGTTTCTGACTTTTGGGCCCCCTGTACATTATCGCTGATCAACTGAGTCAATAAGTAAATTTAAAGACAAATGACAATAATACCATAATTTAAAGCAATACCGGTAACTGAGATGGAAGAGTAATTACTGAGAATTCAAAAAATTATAAGGGAGTATTTCCAACAGAAAACCAGTCACATTTCAATAAATCATTGTATATACTGAATCTGAAGAAATTCAAGAAAATTGAAGTATTAACCTCATCCATAGGCCTGGTGATCTCTGAGAGTTTTAAGGCTCTTCGCTTGGGGTGTTTGATGTTAGAGAGATTGAGGGTTGGAGGAGGAGGAGCTAGAGGTGTTGGTCCACCCACCACTCCCTGCACCAATGTAGCAATCTTCTGCTTGTCTTCTTCTTCATCATCTTCATCATCTCGCAGCTGTGAACAATATATCCACAAATTACCGACTGTTAATTTCGTAACCTAAATAATGATATCGTCAATTTAATTTGAGAGAATTATTTAATTGATACTCAGGACGTCGCACAGGCAATCACGACGAAAATCGTGAATAATTCAAATAATTGCAAACAAATCACGAATAATACTAAGTGATAAGGGGCAATCGTAATAATAGAAATGTTTTTAAATGATGAGATTACACTCCCTTAAGTCTTGTTTACAGTCAAGACCATGCAGTTCAGAGAAATGTAATGTGAGTACTGGGTTTGCCATATACAAGCACTATTCTGCTTTTTATCATACAGACGCTTGATTCCAAATCTGTTCTTAGTTTAGAACCAACCATATAATAAATTAACTATGACTATGACAATTAACTATGAATGAATTTATATAATTAAAGATTTTTTCATTTTTTCCATTATTATTTTTGTAAAAAATCACTATTCTATGGACATTTCCAAGATTCCTAGTAATTAACTATACTTCTTTAATTAACCTGTTGAGGAGTAACGACAAATGGGCTCATTTGAGTACGCCCGTCATATGACGTATGTTCCCCCTTGAGGATCCACGTCATATGACGTGGATGACGGATATTTGATATTTCTTAAAATATTGCAAATAAATTAAAAATTTATAATGGTTTATTACACCTGAAAATTTTTAAGTAAAATAATATTATTTAAAAACGTATAATTTAGAACTGATGCGTAATTTACTAGGCACGGTAAATTATGTTTATCAGGTTGGTATCGTCAATTATTCTTGAGAATTTGCTTAGCGCCAATGTGATGGTACGTGCGCTACTTAGATTTCAACTTATCTTCTATCTGTTAGGTTACCCTAGTGATTTTTGTTGCCGTTTAGTTATTGACTCCTTTGTAATGGCCTATAATGGGTGATTACCGCTATACCCACGTCATTGTTTTGAAATATATCACACCCAAAACTTGTTCTATGAGATTTAAATAATATGAAAAATGTCAAAATGTGTTAGTAATGTGTTTTTTTATCAATTTATTGTAGTAATAAATTATATCTAAAGAAATCCAAAATTTTTTTCTTACTCCCGGGGGTTCTGTTTGTGGCAATACACCTACTCTACGTGGCCCTGCTAATAGCCACGTCACACGACAGGCATACTCCTCAACAGGTTAATGCAGAACAGTTATAAAAAACTAACTTTAAAATACCCATCATAATTAACAAATACCCCGTCACAGCAGACCTGCGTACTCAGCGAATTTCCAAATCAATAATAATAATAATAATAATAATATATGACAAGTTTGCAAAAAGTAACCAACTAATTTTAAGAAATTCTGAATTGGCACACCAGTTGGTTCTAAAATCAAAATTTCCATCCGGTTTAAATTTAAGATAATTTGATAAAAAACTATTCAACTCAATTGAAAATAACATTTTAAAATTACATGTATGAACCTCTATATTTATTTATTTTAAAATGTACCAAATCATATGTTCCATATTTAAAATTTACTGTCAAGACAATCAATCACCTGTTAAAATATTTAGTCACTGTTTATTATTGTTTATTGTTCTCTCATTTCTATTTTCTCAAATGCTTGAAAACGTTTATATATTTATTAAATGAAAATTCGCATAACTTTTCATTTTCATTTTTCATTTATTCTATTAAACCAGTTGAATAATTATATATATATATATATATATATATATATAAATTTTAACGACTATTGTTTTTGGTCTCTGGGCACCTACAGAAGAAAAAATAACATGGTCCCGGGTTTAAGTCTCAAGTCTCGCCATGAGACGTAGGTCTCATGCTATTACTGAAGCTATTACCGTAGGGCAATAGCTTCTTCCCTCTGGGAAATTCGCTAAAACAAAAAACAGATCTACATCTTCCTTTATAATGTACAAGACAAGGTGAAAAATATATTACATAAATCATTTGTTCATTTGGTTGGAGTACCTATTTTAGAACAAATAAACGGTACCAGTGGACTGACACATACTTTCTCCCTTAAGTAAATTTTAAAAAAATCTGTAATAAAACTATCATGTTCTACAAAGTTATTCTAAATATCATTTAATAATTTATTGTTCAAATTGCATGGGGGAACCACCCCCCCCCCTCGGTAATACCAAGCTTTTTTGAGCTGGTTTTGTTCAGTGATTTGACCTTACTCTTCATACCAAGTTTCATGGAAAACGGTTGGAAAGTAAGGAAGAAATTGATTTTTTTATATTCTCCATAAGAATAACATTGGGCGCTTTCAGACAACGTACTGCGTTTATCGTGGACAGTAAATTTAACTTTTCTCTGGAACCGTTAGTCATAGACAAATAATTCAAAATAATAATTTGTTTAGTTTTTTAAGCTAGTTTCAATGGTACCAGTCAAGTTATACTTTACTTTTATTGTTTTCGCTGAAAATTTTAAAATTTGATTTTTTTGACAAAAAGCCCATAACTTTTGAACCGTCATTTTTACAGACATGCGGGTGGTGTCAAATTATTTTTTACTCTGTGCACTATAAGATATCAAATTTTAATCAAAATCGTTAGAGCCGTTTTTGAGAAAATTGGATTTTTCACGTTTTTTAAGGGTTTTTAGGGGTGAACTACCCTTAAAAACCAAAAATTCAAAAAAATGAAAAAAACGCCTGGAGATACGGTGACTATATATATACATGCCAAATTTCATCTAAATCGGACCAACGGGGTAGGCTGTGGCACTGTACACATCCAGACACACACACACACACACACACACACACACACACACACACACACACACACACACACACACACACACACACACACACACACGGACGGACAGACATCACGTCAAAACCCACTTTTTTGGATTCAGGGGACCCCAAAACGGATATATCCACCCTCAACTCAAATTCGAAAATTTTGACGAAAACAATACTTTCTCCATATACTATGTATAAGGGGAGAAAGTAAATAAACGGTACCAGTGGACTGACACATACTTTCTCCCTTAAATAAATTAAAAAAAGACAATCTGTAATAAAACTATCATGTTCTACAAAGTTATAATAAATATAATTTAAACTAAATAAAACTAAATATAATTTAATAATTTATTGTTTCAAAAATAATCATCCAATTTCTAAAAATAAAAACAAGAGAGACAAAGTTAAATTAACTTTTCAAATTGTATGGGGGGGACACCCCCCCCCCATAACACCAAGCTTTTTTTAGCTGGTTTTGTTCGGTGATTTGACCTTACGCTTCATACCAAGTTTCATGGAAAACGGTTGGAAAGTAAGGAAGAAATTGATTTTTTCATATTCTCCATAAGAATAACATTGGGCGCTTTCAGACAACGTACTGCGTTTATCGTAGACAGTAAATTTAACTTTTCTCTGGAACCGTTAGTCGTAGACAGATAATTCAAAATACTAATTTGTTTAGTTTTTTAAGCTGGTTTCAATGGTACCAGTCAAGTTATACTTTACTTTTATTGTTTTCGCTGAAATATAAAAATTTGATTTTTTTGACATTTAAAAGCCCATAACTTTTGAACCGTCATTTTTACAGATATGCGGGTGGTGTCAAATTATTTAGTACTCTGTACACTATAAACTATCAAATTTTAATCAAAATCGTTAGAGTCGTTTTTGAGAAATTTGGATTTTTCACGTTTTTTAAGGGTTTTTAGGGGTGAACTACCCTTAAAAATCAAAAATTCAAAAAAATGAAAAAAAACGCCTGGAGATACCGTGAATATATACATACATGCCAAATTTCATCTAAATCGGACCAACGGGGTAGGCTGTGGCACTGTACACATCCAGACACACACACACACGGACACACGGACGGACAGACATCACGTCAAAACCCACTTTTTTGGATTCAGGGGACCCCAAAACGGATATATCCACCCTCAACTCAAATTCGAAAATTTTGACGAAAACAATACTTTCTCCATATACTACGTATAAGGGGAGAAAGTAATAAAAATGCATACCATGGGTCCAGATTTCTTGGAATACTCTGCTCCTGGGCCGAGCCCCACTGCATTAAGCTGAGTGGCCAGCAGCCGAGCAACGTGCTTGATCTGTCCCTGTGTTCCTGCCGCAGCTATAGGGGTGTAGATGGCAGCAAACAGAGGGGGCATAGTGTCCGGTACATTGTCCTTCAGATAACAAACATCATTGTAGGCTAAAAATTTTAATAGATACTATCAACTAATAAATATGCAATAACAATAAAATATGATTGGTAAAATCTTAATGATTTGTTGACAACTATACTGTCTCAAAGTATACATATAGTAGTTGTGCTGATTGTCTTTCTGTAATGTTAATATTTATATTAATCAGCTGTTTGTATTGGGATTTGTTTATATTTATGTTTAGGTTTGATTAATTCTGTAATGAAGTGTTTCTTTTAATATAACTTTATTTTATTCAATTGAGTTATTTATTTCTTAGAAATAGAGAATAACACATGGTGTCACAATGCCCTTAAATAGAAGAAAAAGGCAAGTAGGTGTAAATTTTGAGGAAAATTATTCTGGCTCAGAAAGGATGCAAGATGTTAATACAGGGAGTGGCTCTTCTACTCTACATCGACAATGGCCATCTGCAGATCCACCAGTACGTTGATATGTCTACGTTCCACCTCCTTTTGAGAAGTTTTGCGGCCAAAGTACCGACTGGGCCTCAAGGATTCGCAAATTTGAAAAGTATAGGATTACTTCTCTACTACACTACGAGCCAGAGAAACGCAGGTTAGCGCTTTATTACTTGCAATGGGGGAGGACGCTGAGTATATCTATGACTCGTTTACTATTAATAGTAAAGAAGTTTCTTATGAGAATATTGTAAAACTGTTTGATACTTATTTTGCTCAGTCTGTTAACGTAATACAGTAAAACCTCGTTAATCCGGACCCCATTAATACGGACTTCGCTTAATCCGGACAGCCATTGGATCGCAGTTTTAATTCGCAGAACGCTGATTAGTAGCATACGAACGTCGTTGTACGACTGCGCCCGGCGATGTTTGTGTGCGTATGCCGAGTGCGGGCGCTTACAGCGCAAGGTGTACGTGCCGTTACCATGGTTACTGTCAGCCAATAGTAGCTCAGTCACACGATTGTGTTTCTCCTGCTCGTATCAGGCCGTCAGTTGCTCCACAGAGGTCAATTGCACTGCACGTTTTAGTTGTGTTGTTTAATTGTGAAATTAACACTAAAGAAAGGCAAATAAAGTTCAACTCCTCCTTCAAACCAGTTCAGTGACTTGAGGACGAACCTCAACCCTCATGTTCAAAGTAATTTTGTCTTTTTTCGTTGACTAATTTTTTGTATGGACGTAAACACCTAGTGTATATTTTTGTTCAAATGTAAAGACTGATTGTACAATATGTATTTTTATATTCAGAATATACATACTATTTAAGTTTATCTGCAAAAGGTGTTTCATTATATACAAGGGGTACCCAAAAATCACTGTCTGGATTATTTGTTTTAATCCGGACTTTCGTTAATCCGGACGACTTAGAGCCCCAATTAGTCCGGATTAACGAGGTTTTACTGTATATGAAAGGGCCAGGTTCAATAAAAGAAATCAGCTAGAAAATGAATCTTTTGAAAATTATTTGACCTCTTTACATAAATTAGTTAAAAATTGTAATTTTGATACTATGAAAGATGAAATGCTACGGGATCGTATTGTTGTCGGGGTTAGAGGCGATAAACTGTCGGAGTCCATGCAAATGGACCACAACTTAACATTAGGTAAAGCTGTTGAAAAGGCTAAGTTATGGGAAGCTGGAAAGTCTCATCAAAAAAACTATAAGGAGAGTTTCCAATAGTTTTGAAACACTTTCAGTTAAACACAAACTCGAATCAAACCGTATCAGAGGCTAAAGTTTTAAATGTTTCCAATGCGGGGTTGTTAATTATCACATGAAAGAAAACTGTCCTGGGTACAAGGTTCGATGCAATTATTGTAGTGTATTAGGACACTTTGTGCGTTGTTGTGATAAAAAGAAGAAGGAGGTTAAAGAGCTTTCTGCTACTGAAAATGATAATTCTGGTATTGAGCCTAACTTTCTTCGTCTAAGTACTGTAGAATTTTGTGTTCAGGATGTATCTATTGCACCTCCCTATCAAGTCTGTATGGAAGTTGATAACGTTCTTACTATTTTTAAAATCGATACGGGAGCTGATGTTTCTTGCATACCAGAAATGGTCTGGAGAAATTCTCTGTCCAGATTTAAGCTAAACCGCAATCTGATACTCGGTGCAACTATCGATGACGCTATGCTTTATATTTCAAAATGCAATATCGTGTTGAACTTACGGTTACTTAAATGCGTAGTTGAAGAATCGAATAATCATACCGCATCCTCGGACCGCCCAATGACGTTCTTACATTCCGATTGGATATGAATTGCGTAATTTCGTCATCTGCGGTCGTCATTCGAATCGCTATAAGTGTATCGCGTCTACCAGTCAACGACATTGTTTTGGTGAAAGACTACGTAATTTCATTGTCTTATCAAGGTTTAAGCAAAAATTATTCCGGCTTCGCGGGTATTAACTCGACGAAAATCTCGTTGTTTTTGTTCAAATTGCTAAATTATACAGTCCATCCGAAAATTCGGATATTTATCGGATATTACCGGATATCTTAAATACATTCGGATCAAATCGGATATCCGAAACCGATCCGAATCCGAACCGAATTTTCGGATATCCGCACACCTCTAATTTCAAGTAACTTATTATGTTGTACCTTGTCAAAAGCATTCTGGTAATCGATAAAACAGGCAAATATTGGTTGGTTTACATCCAGGCAACGCTGCACAATGACATTAAAAGCAAACAAAGCCTCCCTTGTACCTAATCCATTCCTGAAGCCACACTGGGTACTAGATAGATTCTCTTCCAGCCTGTTGTAGATTCTCCTGTGAATTATTTTGAGAAATCCCTTTATTGTATGACTCATCAGGCTTATCATTCGGTAATCTTCACACCTTTTAGCATTAGACATTTTGGGAAGAGTTATAAAAATTGACTTTAACCACTCAGTGGGGAATACACCAGTCCTATAGATTTTATTGTACAAGTGTGTGAGAATTCCCACATTCTCTTCATCAATGAGTTTGAGGATGTCTCCAGGAAGTTCGTCTGGACCTACAGCTTTTCCACCTTTAATATTCTTGATGGAAAATTTGACCTCACTCTTCAATATATCCAGACCCAAGTCTTAACCAATATCAGTGCAAAGAAACTCCCTATCATCCTCAAAAAGTCTTTGAATGTATTCTTCCCATGACTTCAGCTGCTCTTTTACATCCAAAATTATCTTTCCATTTTCATCAGTCAACATATATCTTCTCCTACTTTGCATTCCAGTAAACTGTTTTATTTTCTTATGCATGTTGTAAATGCCATTAAGGGCTTTCAACTGTTCCATTTCCTCACACTCCCTTTCTTTTCTACATTTATAACGGATTTGGTTGTTTAGTTCCTTGTATTTCTGTTTATTACTACTCTTGAATTGACGTCGTTCTTCCATCAGATTAAGTATTTCTTTAGTTATCCATTGCTTGCTCTTATCTGATCTTTCACACTTGAGATACTTCCTACTTGGTTGTAATAGTGCAGACTTGAACTCCTCCCATATCATTTCAGGCTCCTGCATTTCACAGAATTGATTATTTATAGATTCTAGCTTATCATTGATTACTTGAGAAACTCTATCTTTAACACTGACATTTTTGAGTTTCCGGGCATCTATATGGGTATATACATTTGCCGGCTTTGTTCTTTTCAGTCTTACTTTAATCTCTGCCACCAGAAGATTGTGATCAGAATTGACATCTGCTCCCGGAAATGTTTTAGCACATTTCCGGGAGCAGAAAAGTATGTTTCTAAACAAATGATGTTTCTGTGGCTTTGGTGAAGTTTTTTATTTCTCTTAAGCACAGCATTATCTCAGGTTTTGCTGTAAGTATTTTGCGATTGGATTGGCACCTAAGCCAACGGAAGCCCATTTTCTTCAAAGTTTATCTTAAGTACTCCTTGCTGCACTTAAATACTCTGTCATTTTCTAATTCACTCCTTAGTCTATTGAGAGTCGGCGGGTTTTTTTTTTGTAACATAAAAGTCGTGTATTTTTCTTCTAATAACGTTTGTTGTGAAGGTGTCAACAACGATTCTTTTTTTCCAGGATTTTCTACCCCGTAGGTTTCGAAAAAGTCAGTTTGCCGCACTCTGCTTTCCTTCAGCAACAATCTTCCTGATTAACGATTCAGAAGCTTCTGTTGCATTGCTTGTGGCTTCAACCACATTGTATTTAAGTTTAAACAACTCTTTTTGTTCTTTCAAGTTTATACATTGTAAATAACCTTCCGAGCTTGACCTCGGTATGGTTTACCAGACGAACAGGTTGAATCAGTCGCTGTCATTTCTGCACTCGTATCCCACTCGTCACCGTATTAAAACACTAAGCAGAGAACGGAGCAGTGCAGCTGATGTCTATAACACGGGGAGTACTCTGGCATCTGATCCCCTCCACCGCCGTCACTACAGTGTCACAGTGTTTTGACGCACAGCCAAGCGCGCATGGCAGGGAGGTACTTACCTACGGGATACTTTTTCGAAAATCCTCGAAAAAAAAGAATCGTTGTTGACACCTTCACAACAAACGTTATTAGAAGAAAAATACACGACTTTTATGTTACCAAAAAATTCCGCCGACTCTCAATAGACAAAGAAGTGAATTAGAAAATGACAGAGTATTTAAGTGCAGCAAGGAGTACTTAAGACAAACTTTGAAGAAAATGGGCTTCCGTTGGCTTAGGTGCCAATCCAATCGCAAAATACTTACAGCAAAACCTGAGATAATGCTGTGCAGAACAAATTACTTAAGAGAAATAAAAAACTTCACCAAAGCCACAGAAACATCATTTGTTTAGAAACATACTTTTCTGCTCCCGGAAATGTGCTAAAACATTTCCGGGAGCAGATGTCAATTCTGATCACAATCTTCTGGTGGCAGAGATTAAAGTAAGACTGAAAAGAACAAAGCCGGCAAATGTATATACCCATATAGATGCCCGGAAACTCAAAAATGTCAGTGTTAAAGATAGAGTTTCTCAAGTAATCAATGATAAGCTAGAATCTATAAATAATCAATTCTGTGAAATGCAGGAGCCTGAAATGATATGGGAGGAGTTCAAGTCTGCACTATTACAACCAAGTAGGAAGTATCTCAAGTGTGAAAGATCAGATAAGAGCAAGCAATGGATAACTAAAGAAATACTTAATCTGATGGAAGAACGACGTCAATTCAAGAGTAGTAATAAACAGAAATACAAGGAACTAAACAACCAAATCCGTTATAAATGTAGAAAAGAAAGGGAGTGTGAGGAAATGGAACAGTTGAAAGCCCTTAATGGCATTTACAACATGCATAAGAAAATAAAACAGTTTACTGGAATGCAAAGTAGGAGAAGATATATGTTGACTGATGAAAATGGAAAGATAATTTTGGATGTAAAAGAGCAGCTGAAGTCATGGGAAGAATACATTCAAAGACTTTTTGAGGATGATAGGGAGTTTCTTTGCACTGATATTGGTTAAGACTTGGGTCTGGATATATTGAAGAGTGAGGTCAAATTTTCCATCAAGAATATTAAAGGTGGAAAAGCTGTAGGTCCAGACGAACTTCCTGGAGACATCCTCAAACTCATTGATGAAGAGAATGTGGGAATTCTCACACACTTGTACAATAAAATCTATAGGACTGGTGTATTCCCCACTGAGTGGTTAAAGTCAATTTTTATAACTCTTCCCAAAATGTCTAATGCTAAAAGGTGTGAAGATTACCGAATGATAAGCCTGATGAGTCATACAATAAAGGGATTTCTCAAAATAATTCACAGGAGAATCTACAACAGGCTGGAAGAGAATCTATCTAGTACCCAGTGTGGCTTCAGGAATGGATTAGGTACAAGGGAGGCTTTGTTTGCTTTTAATGTCATTGTGCAGCGTTGCCTGGATGTAAACCAACCAATATTTGCCTGTTTTATCGATTACCAGAATGCTTTTGACAAGGTACAACATAATAAGTTACTTGAAATTAGAGGTGTGCGGATATCCGAAAATTCGGTTCGGATTCGGATCGGTTTCGGATATCCGATCCGATCCGAATGTATTTAAGATATCCGGTAATATCCGATAAATATCCGAATTTTCGGATGGACTGTATAATTCAGCAATTTGAACAAAAACAACGAGATTTTCGTCGAGTTAATACCCGCGAAGCCGGAATAATTTTTGCTTAAACCTTGATAAGACAATGAAATTACGTAGTCTTTCACCAAAACAATGTCGTTGACTGGTAGACGCGATACACTTATAGCGATTCGAATGACGACCGCAGATGACGAAATTACGTAATTCATATCCAATCGGAATGTAAGAACGTCATTGGGCGGTCCGAGGATGCGGTATGATTATTCGATTCTTCAACTACGCATTTAAGTAACCGTAAGTTCAACACGATATTGCATTTTGAAATACAAAGCATAGCGTCATCGATAGTTGCACCGAGTATCAGATTGCGGTTTGATATTGTTCCGTATAAAATTTCATTTCGGCTAGGAAAAAAACTTGAATTGTTGATTTAATGTTATTGGTAACAAACCATCATAATAGCTCGTTTTGCGACGGGGTTTCCAGCAAAAATAATACTACTTCATTCTGAAGGTCTACGTAGACGGTCAATTGTTTAGTTATCGCATTCTCAACTACTCCGGGTTTGAGCAATACGATAAAGTGTTGCCAAATTTACATTTGGCCTATTTCGTCGTTCGGTGTTCACATAACCAACAAATTTTCCACTTGTTTTCAATCTACATTTTCTCTTTGTTAAATGAATTTAAGCGTTATTAGTTTAACATTTTTAGATAATTTTAAGATGAATAACTAACTAGATTACGACGAGGTACTATAATTTCACGGGTTTCAATATTGTTACACAGACGATCGGGGTATTTTATCTGCCAAATATTCCAACTCTGCGCCTGCGCACAGGTCTTTGTTTGATAGCAGCTGCACTGTCACTGCCCTTGCCGATACGCAGATAGCCGATGGCATCGATCCAACATCGTCTGTCAAATCTTGATTCTTTGTTAATGGTGATTTGTTTTTATCATTGTAATAAATAAAATAATTGAATCGTGAAATAAAATTGAGAATTATTTGATGATTAGTAGAATGAATTAGTAGAAAGTTGATGTAATTTAATGGCGAATTATAAGGTTTCTGTTGATTTAATTTGTGAATTACACATGTTAAAATTTGTTACTGGTACTTTTAAATGCAGTGAAGTAAATATTTTAGTTTTGTTGTTCATCCTATGAAGAATTTATGATTTTTTATGTACCATTTAATAATTTTGATAACATTTTATTGATTTTTTTCTAATTTATTCTTAGATAAGTCTGATTTCACTTTGTTATTGCGAGTATCCGAATCCGAAAACTATCCGATCCGAACTTGAGCTATCCGATCCGAAAAAATAATTCACTATCCGCACACCTCTACTTGAAATCCTAAAAGAGTTTCAAATAGATACATATGACCTTCGCCTGATACAAAAAACTTATATTTTCAACAGAAGGCTATAGTACGGGTGCAATCAGAGTGTAGTGAGGAGCTGGAAATTAAGAGAGGGGTTCGTCAGGGGTGTGTGCTGTCACCGCTGTTCTTCAACATTTACTCGGAGAAAATAATCAGTAAAGCCCTGGAAGAAGAGACAGATGGAATAAAAGTCAATGGCATACCCATCAACAACCTGAGATATGCTGATGATACTGTCCTGCTGGCTGAGAACATGGAGGATCTCCAGAGAATGTTGAATAACGTCATCACTGCAAGTAAGGAAGGTGGTCTAAGTCTCAATGCCAAGAAGACCAAGTGCATGGTATTCACTAAAGATGCATCTCCTGTGGGTGATCTTTTTGCTGGAGATGAGAGATTGGAGCGAATAGATGCATACACATATCTTGGGACTCGAGTGACTTCCAATGCTGATCACTACACGGAAATTAAAATAAGGATAGAGGAAGCACGTGCTGCATTTATCAAATTAAAGAGTTTACTGTCATCAAGAGATTTAAAAATGGATCTTCGAATTCGTCTCCTTAAGTGTTTTGTGTTTCCAGTTCTACTATATGGTATGGAAGCATGGATCTTGAATAAATTATGTGAAAAGAAAATTCAAGCCTTTGAGTTTTGGACCTACCGCAGAATGCTAAGAATCTCATATACAGACCATGTAACGAATGAAGAGGTTCTCAGAAGAATGGGGAAAAGGCCAGAGCTCATTAGTGAAATTAAGGAACGAAAATTGATGTACCTAGGTCACATAATGAGGGGACAGAAATATGAAATATTGCACCTAATTATGTAAGGAAAAATAAGTGGCAGGAGATCAGTGGGCAGAAGACGAATATCTTGGTTGCGCAACTTGAGAGATTGGTTCCAGTGTACAAATAATGACCTATTCAGAGCAGCTGTTAATAAAGTGAAAATTGCCATCATGATAGCCAACCTCCGTCATGGAGACGGTACATGAAGAAGAAGAAGAAGAGAAACATACATCAACAAGACAACACACAACCCCTAAATGTTAGCAATCTGATTTGGAGATGGGTGCTACGCAAGATATAGGCAAAGGACCTCGTTTGATTATTATGCACGCTGATGGGGAAGATGGTTTTGTACCTAACTCTCTTCAAATATGGCAAAACACTCACAAGAAAACCCCTTCAAATGATTACCATGATGTAATGGATTTTGACAATTTTTTAAAATGGGTAAAGGAATGCCTACTGCCAAACATGAAACCCAATAGTGTGGTCGTAATGGATAATGCAAGTAACCATAACAAACAAAATTAAAAAAGGCCTAACTCCTCTACTTTGAAACGTGTCATTCAGGAATGGTTACTTAAGAATAATGTAGCTTTTACTCCAGATATGACGAAGTCCAACTTAATGATGTTTGTAAAACAAGTGCAAGCAGCAAAATCATATACTGACAAGTTTTTTACAGATGGTGGCCACGCAGTAATCCACCTTCCATCATACCACGCAGATCTCAACCCAATAGAACATGTATGGGGAGATATAAAAGGTAGGGTTGGGGAATGTTTATCAAACAACATGGAAGAGAAAAAAATGTAAAAAAATGTCTAAAAGGAATGTTTTCAGTTCATCTCAACAGCTGTTCTTATTCATTTATATTAAAAATTCAATACAAATACCTCTGGTAGTTTCAATGGAAACATGTTACATATTTTCCATCTTAAAAATCACCAACACCTCCAAAGAGCTAAGACATATCCATGTCAAAAACAACTTTGCTACCGACTCTTTTCAGAATACACAGCTGAGAAATGGAAAAAGTGTCGTGAGCATGTTTACAACGTAGAAAAAATGTATTGGGAAAAGATTATATCATTGAAGAGACTGTTGACAATTTTATAATATCACTTGGCATTGATTATCTGGTGATTCTGATTCAGAATGAGGTGATACAGCCGAGCGTGAAAGTGATGACGAGTTTTAAGTCACTGAAAATATTTCATTTAGACTTTGATTTCACAGTATAAACTCTGTATATAATTTTAAATTTTTATGAGTTCCTTGTGACTCAGTGAATTAATGTGTTTAAAAGGGAGAGACAAATGTATGATTTATCCCTCAGGAATTTAACCAGGTAAGATTTACTGTAAAATTTATATGCAATCTTTTTTAACCCTTTCAGTGCCAGGTGTTACTCCCATAGCGTGTGCAAGAAATGCCAGGTTAAAATGAGCAGTTTTTAGCTGTTTGAGAAAAACTGTCATTATTTTATTATTTATTGATGAAAATGAATACTTTTGGTTTTGTTTTGTTCATAAATAAGTTGGGTAAATGCAACAGATAAAATAAATATACTTAATATTTTTATTTATAAAATAAATTATGAAAAACTATTACTTAATTAATATTTTATAATACATTTTTCAGTTTGAAGTAAAAAAATTGCCAGTATAAAATTCCTCATGCTTAAAATTGAGTATTTTTGTTGAACTATACTTAGTTTTGTACATAAATTCAAAAAGTTTGAACATTTATCTTCAAAAATAAAGTTTTTGTGATTATTTTAGAAACTATCGTGAGTTTTGGTTTTTCCATAAGTTACTGAAACTATTAATCACACTTGAAAATGTTTTACATTAGACATGATTTGAACTTGTTCTATAGCTGAGTAAATGAATAAAATTATTCAAACTATTCTGATTATTACTTTTAAGAGTTTCTGATTATCAGGATCAAAATCTGGATCACTGTCCATGTTGCCAAAGCCTAAACTTGACAACTCTCACTCCCACTCAAATTACTCATGGAAAATTTACTATCACCGTTTTAACACTCTAAGAATTGTTTTATCATTGACAGGTGAATCAATACACTTAATTTACAAAAGAAACTAAACAAACAATAATAATAACCTCAAACTTCTTAAGTCTCACTGCTACCTAAACAAGTAATCAAACAACAGAAGTTGATGTGGACTGCAGTCAAAAATACTGAGAATAACATTTTAACTTAAATAATTATACTTAATGAGCTCTTTATATCCTAAACACAAACATAAAAAAATATAAAAAAAAATTAAAAAAGTTTTCAAAAATTTTTTTGAAAAAAAAATTAATTTTTTTGGACGTCCGTATATACGGACGCTGGCTCTTCTTGCACGTTTTGCCGACGTCCGTATATACGGACGTTGGCACTGAAAGGGTTAAATTTAACTTTTTTTTATTGTTTCGGTAATATTACTTTTAATACAGTAATAAAACATTTGTATTGCCTTGTTATAATTACGATCAAACACATTGTTATACTAAAAATGTTTGTGTTTACTTCCGTCTGGGAAATAGGTTAAATCATGTCTAGGGGGAATAGTTTCTGTTCACCTAAACAGCTGTTATTATTTTTTTTACTAAAAATTCAATACAATAACTTTGGTAGTTACTATGGAAACCTGTTACCAGTACATGTTTTCCATCTTAAAAATCACCATCACCCCCCCAGAGCTAAGACATCCATGTCAAAATAAACGTACAATGAAATTACTGGAGAAAACAATGAAATAATGCACCTAGAAATATAGTTAATTATTAATTTTTAAATAATTTTTAATTAATAAATAAAAAATTATTAATTTTTAAATAATTTTTTTATTATTTTAAAAATTAAAATAATTATTCTCTAGAATATTGTGTAAATTGAATTTTTGAAATTGTAGATTTGAGTTGCATTTGTGTTACTCTTTCACTATAAAAAAGGTTTAACGTTAGGTCTAGATCACCCTGTGTAGTATATTTATTATACAGAATATAACATAAAATTTAAATCCACATATTGAAATACGGTGGAGCATCGTATTTGAATTGAACAATTTTTGTATTTCATAGACTTGATAGTTTAAAAATATGATAAACCCTTCACAGAGTACCGTATTTTGTGTCAAAATAGTATTGACGTTTTAAAACGTCTTTTTAATGGTTCCACAAAAAGGAGTAGCGACGATTTAAAACGTCATTTGACGAAATTTGTTCAAATACACATATATTTAGATATAACCTGACACAGATTGATTCTTAAGCTATAAATCGATAATTAAAGACACGTAGATACGTGGAACATGTGTATTGGTGTATTTGGTAGGTTGTGGGTAATCTGCGGAGGATTTCTCAGGCGGGGTGGTCACGGCGGGAAGTTTCGGCGGAAAAAGTGGCGGCACGGCATTTTATTAGACCTGTTATTTATACTGTACTGAAGTACTGAGTAATGAAGGGTCAGCGGATAATAAAAGTGAAAGCTTTCTAAACACCCCTATTATTGACGCCTGTATCTCAGTAGCTGAGAGTTATTCGTTTGCTAAACATCACTCAGTACTTTCTTTAGTTACTTTGACTGAAGGTTTAAAAATTGAAAAATTGATCGAAAAAAGTTCTAAAACGTTTATTTTAGGGCATTTTGAACATAAAACACATTTCTAACTATATTTACTCCATGTTGCAATGTTATTTAGTGAAAATTTAAAAAAATATTTTACTCTTTTGAGGTGTGTTTTGAGTTTTCACCCTTACTCCTTAACAGTTCTCAAATAATGACGTTTTAAAATGTCGTTTCTCCTTAAAGGGTGAATAAACTATCCGCACACTAGAATGGAGGTGTGAATAGCATTTTGATGACTTCTGAATACCAATAGTTGTCCTCTACACTGTGACTTACACAATGACCCTGTTGGACCATACTCACCATTGCCATGATCACCAGGTCAGTTGCCAGTTCTGGACAGATTCTCTCCATGATATGCTGCTCTGTGATGTCTATGGCAGTCTCAGTCACAACCGCAGGCAGAGCTACGGGGGGCGTAGCAGACACGTCCACTACCTGAAAAATTACAAATAAGAAGAACAAACCATCTTTTAGATACATAACAGAATAAAGACAACAATCATGGGCTGGTGTTTAAAGATTTTCACACTTAATTAATCTTGATTTAATCCAGTAAAAGAAATATTTAAAATAACCTCCAAAACATGCCTTTCTTCAACATGATTTTAAGACCAATCTGATTAATTTGAAATACTATTGGAACGTTACCTGCCATACGGGCTCAATACCATGAAGGTGGAAGAAGCAACTGTCAAGTCATTAGGCCAACAGGTGTTACTTGTAGTATTGTCTAATTTTGCCCTCTAAGGCATAAATACCACATTGTATTGGGAATATAATTAACTAATTACCTAGATCAAGGATAATTAACTAGTTGGGTTGGTAGGTTTGGCCTGAAGTGCATTGGCAAGTGGTGTTACACTGTGTCTATTTAATGTTGTTATTTATCAGTGACACTTTTGTGAAGTCAGCTTCAAAGTTAACTGATGTTCGCTGAGTTTGTTTCATCCTTCGGCGTAGTCAGATCTTTGTTAGTAATTAAATGTAAGACTTACTGACTAACTGAACTGTGCAAGCTGACAAAAGAACAGACACGATTTTTGTCAGCAGTCTTGTCCTGCACTGTCACGACGTGCTGCCGTCACTCATTGATCGCTGCAGAAAATAACCCTGCTGAGATTAAACTGTTTCATCCAGAACGCCACTCTCTACATTGCGGATTGCATATGCACATATTCCGGCATATTGTAATAATAGTAATAATAAATGCCTTTATTGTTCAAGCAATTTTCTGTAACTACAGCTTTTCAAAACAACTTTTGTCAACACAATTAAAAACAAAAAAAATACAAGTTTGGTCTTAATCTAGTCATTCAAAATACATTTTATTTTTATTTTAAAGTTGAAACATACAGGTCTTTGAGGCTCGTCGGGAGTCTTAATACAATGCCAGACCAAAATAGGCAAAGCCCTTCCTCTCAACCTCGCGACTTTTCCCCGGGAAATGGAGGAGCCTACAAAGGAGGAGGGTGCCACGCAAAGTGACATCACGCCAAAGGGAGAGTTTCTCACAGAGGTACTGAGGCTCTCCAACAATGAGAGCTTTGTGGACCAAACAACATGTCATCACTCTGCATATGACATCCAAGGGGGTAGGTGCAGGCCTCCCTGAAAGGCTAAGGCAGAACACAAACATGACGGCACTGTCCTGAACGATCTGTATCCTCCCTATATTCTCCTTTAAGATACTATTGTCATATGCAGGATGGCAGTATTGAAAAACTGGTAGAATCAGTGTCTGCAAAAGCTGAACTATTTCTGCCTCTGGCAACAACTTTCTAAATCGGTACAGACCCCTTAATCTACTAACTGCACTTTGGATAGTCTGACTAATATGGTCAGAAAAGGAGAAATCACGATCCAATGTGACACCAAGAGTTTTGACCTTGTCACTTGTCCATTTATTATAATGTACTTCACCATTTAATATAATGACCATGGCTCTCTTGTGTAGGGACTGTGTTGTGGGACTATGTGGATTGCAATGCATTTCTTAACATTTAGTTTGAGACCATTTTTCGCAGACCAACTGTATATACTCTGCAAGTCTTCATTAATACAGCTGATAGCAAAGTGACCATCTTAGGGCAGTAAGCTAACTGCCCTAACCCTCCAACGGTTTTACCGTCGATTCATCGACGCCACTGCCGGTCGTCGAAGGTTCACCGTCGATCAATCGACGGTAGGTAAGCTTTTACAAAAAGCAATGGTGTGAATACATTTTCGGTTAAAACTACATTGAATATAGTATCGTTGTTTTCTACAGATCATACGCTTTCCGCCGAGGTATGTTTGGTTTTGCTTACTCTATGCGTCAGAATTCTATGTTAGTTAAAACATCGGTCTTCAGTTGCGCGGTTATGTCGCTTTGTTTACAATGGTGGCGTTACACGTTCTCGTCGCGTTTGTTTGGTGTTCTGATGTTAATTTCACCATTTTAAAATTGATAGCAGTGACTTATGTGTATAAAACTATATATTTTTATTTTACTTATTAAATTTTTAAAAACTTGGCTATCTTCAATTTTTGACTGGTATTTATTTTCTGTGTTTTGTGGGGGAGCAAACTTTGAAAAATCTTTTGAAAAAAATTTTTTTATCAATTTTAATTGGATACACCCATCAAAACCAAGATAAAAATAAAAAACATGTTACTTTTATCTTATAGATAATTTAATGTAGATTAAAATGGTGTATAATATGTTATAGTTACTATATTTTTACTATTTTATGTGGAATTTTTAGTAAAAGCCTGCAAAAGCGCCAAAATGAGGTGAACCTCAAGGGGTCAAATAGTGAACCGTTGGAGGGTTAAGATAAGTAAGCTAAGCAGCTGACAATCGTCAACGTACGTCTGGACTGAGCAATGTAGCACACATCTTGGAAAATCAGATGTGTACAGGTTAAATAATATAGGTCCCAGGCAGCTACCCTGAGGCACACAACGATGTCTCACTCCCCATTCTGGTTACCTGTGCTCTGTGACTTAAGTATGGCATAAATCAATCTACTGCATGTCTGCCAAAACCGTTGCAGTGCATCTTTGCAAGTAAGAGTTCATGATTCAGAGTCAAAAGCTTGTAAACAAGCATAACGAGAACGACAGGTATTTACCCTCATCTCTAGCTTTCAAAAACTCATCAAAAATATTCAACAATGCATGTACTATGGTTTTTTCTAATCCCAGACTGTAATTTGGGCAGAATATTTTCTGAATTTAAGAAAGTCATAATTTCACGAATGGCAGCTTGCTCTAATATCCTTGAAAAGGCAGGCAGTATTGCTCTTAATTGTTGCACACTTTTCGAATTCACAGTTTTAGGAGGTGGATGACAATACTTTTCTTCCATCTCTCAGAAAATATCCCTTCTCTCAGTGATTCGTTCACTAGGTATGTAGTGGCTGAAATTGCAAATGAGCTCACATCTAACCATGTCGATGGAAATCTCATCACTACCCACTGCTTTTGATTTATTTCTTTAATTATTTTCATCGCCTCATTTTCTGTGACATCTCTAAAATTGAAACTGTTCTCAGATGATTTGAATCTGTTATTTCTGAATAAAACTTATGTTTTATGGCGCAAAAGCCTCTGATTGTTTGCACCATAGCCCATCTTCTGAAAGTATCAGAATTTTTTCATCTGGGGTAATTTCAGTTGGTAAATCATCGTTATGGTTTTTCCACAACACATCACACTGCTTAAGGCAAGACCAGAATTCTTTTGGATTCTTGCTATTCAAAGGTTTTTCTGAGAAATACTTTACTGAAAATGACTCTACTTTAAACCGTCTTCAGCATGTAAACCGAATGAAAAACAAACTTAGCTCTAGTATATTTGCAATTAGACATTTATGGGGTGAACTAGAACAGGACACACTTCTAAGTATTTATATTGCAGAAAGAAGTTGTAGGAATAATTGCAGGAGTAGATAGGTATCATAGTTGTATCAAGAATCAAGAAGTTTATTGCCATCAAGTACAATAATAATGTACAATAGGCTAAGTCAATAGGTTACAACAACATTAACAACGTATAGGGGAAATATACAAGGGACTACATTTCTACTAATTTCAATTAAAAACAAAATTGATGGATCAGTGCCTCTTTCATACTGAAGACCATAGTGTTATATCATGAGGTACTCCTCGACACTATAAAATGCTTGTTTCTTAAGCCAGTTAGATATTTTTACTTTAAACATTGTTGTCGGCAAGTTTCTTACATATAATGGTAATTTGTTGTAAATGATGTGTTGTTGATATGTTTGGCTTCTATGGGATTTATGTAGACGGATGTATGGAGTCACTAAATTATTTCTATATCTAGTGTTATGTTCATGATGTTTACCCTGTACACTAAAGTTATTAATGTTTTCCTTCACATGAGGTAAATTGCAGAGTATGTACATACAAGGCAGTGTCGAAATCTTAAGACTAATAAAACTACTTTTACAACTTTCATGATTTTTTAAACCAATCATACATTGGATTGCTTTCTTTTGCCATATGAATACTCTGTTTACATCACTACAGTTACCCCACAATCTGATACCATAATTTAACTGAGAATGAAAAAGACCGTAGTATACCACAACTAGGACATCTAAAGTAAGACCAAGTTTGAGCTTTCTTAAGAGATAAGTAATTCTTGCCAGTTTCTTGCAAACAAATCTTGAAAATCTACTTAGTGACTCCAACACAGCTTACTGTCAAGGAATATACCTAACAGCTTTGAAGGTTTTTGTACTTCGGAAGTTACAGTTTTTTTTTAAGTGTACAATATATTTACAGTTTTCTCATTATTCAGTGCTAATTGGTTGGTAGAGTACCATAGTCTAGAGTTTTCTGTTGATTTATCAAGTTTACAAAGAATATTTTTTACATTAGTATCACAGTTAAGGAGGGTTGTGCCATTGACGTATAACACAGAAAAACTTGGAACATTAACATAGTAATCGTTCACAAACACAATAAACAAAATACCCCCGTCACAGCAGACCTGCGTACTCAGTGAATTTCCAAATCAACAATATAATAATAATAATACGAGGCATGTTTTTTAAGTAAGTACCGTTTTGCGATTCCGCCGCCGCAGCGCTACGGTCGGCGTTCCGCGCTAGTTACCTACATCTCTTGTCTACGCACTGACGCCATTACAGTCTGATTCTTCATTTTATACGTTGTTTACTGAGTGTTTAAGATGCCTCCGACAATCGTGAGTCCCGCCGCTTGTGAAGTACGGGCTGTTATACGATTTCTCAGTGCTAAAGGCGTAAAACCGATCGATATTCATCGTGAGATCTGCGAAGTTTACGGACAAAACATTATGAGTGATGGAATGGTAAGGAAATGGGTGAGAGCATTTAAAGATGGCCGCACAAATGTGCATGATGAAGAACGGAGTGGGCGTCCTTCGGTCGTTAATGAAGATTTGGTGCAGAAAGTGGACGAAAAGGTTAGAGAAAACAGACGCTTTACAATTTCATCATTGTGCGACTGCTTTCCTCAATATTCTCGTAGTGTTTTGTATCGCATTGTGACCGAGAACTTGAATTATCGGAAATTGTGTTCACGTTGGGTTCCAAAAATGTTGACGGATTTGCACAAAACCCAACGTTTAGGCAGTGCATTGACGTTCCTTGAGCGGTACCACAAGGAAGGTGAAGATTTTTTAGACCAAATTGTTACTGGTGACGAAACATGGGTGGCCTACGTTACACCAGAAACGAAACAACAATCCATGGAATGGCGACATTCATCATCACCCAAAAAAGTGAAGTTTAAGCAAACAATTTCTGCCCGGAAAATCATGTGCACAGTTTTTTGGGACAGAAAAGGAGTATTGCTAGTGGAGTTTCTGTATCGTAATGAGACAATCAATGCAGCGTCTTATTGTGAGACATTGAAAAATCTGCGTCGTGCAATCCAGAACAAAAGACGTGGCAAGTTGAGTAAGGGTATCGTTTTGCTGCATGACAATGCCCGTCCTCATGTGGCTAATCGCACTAAAGATCTCATCAAATCTTTTCAATGGGAAACTCTAGATCATCCTCCATACAGCCCTGATCTGGCGCCCAGCGACTACCATTTGTTCCTGCACTTGAAGAAACACCTGGGCGGTCAGCGTCTTCAAGACAATAACGAAGTCAAAGCATTTGTGATACAGTGGTTAACAAGTCAGGCGGCAGAATTTTATGAGGAGGGTATTCAAAAACTGGTGCCACGTTATGACAAGTGTCTCAATATTCACGGAAATTATGTAGAAAAGTAGATTAAGGTACAGGCTTTCATGTAAAAAATAAAATTATTGCGATATCTTTGCACGTCTTTTTTTAATTCCAAAACGGTACTTACTTAAAAAACATGCCTCGTATATGACAAGTTTTATAAAGATCTGTCCATAAACATGAGAATTATTTGCCTATTCTCCATAAGATTAACATGGGAAAGAGTGTGAAGGTTTGCTGCTGTGAGGAACACTGAAATTAGGCATTTCTACCATAAATAATTTTTATCTTAACATTTATACCAACTTTCATCAACATCTGTCCATAAATAAAGGAGTTTGCCTCTTCCCCATATGACTATTATGGGAAAAGAGTATGCAGGTTTGCTGCCATGATAAACACATAAACTATGATTTTTAAGCATAAATGGATAGATCTCAACCACATGAAGCTAAATATCAAGTTTTATCCAAAAATATTCATTAATATGGGAAATATTAATTTTTCCCTATCCTGCATAAGATTAACATTGGAGCCCCACAATACAACGTACTGTGTTTAGATTTTTTAATATCTCGGTAACCGTTGGAGATAGAGAAAAACTTTAAGGAACTTAATTGTGTAGTTTTTTAAGCTGATTCTAATGATGAAAGGTAAAATTAGAAGTTTTTAAAAATTACATGTGAAAAACGCAAAAAAACCCTATTTTGGGGTACAAAACCCCCCCAAACTACCCGTTCCCATTGACCGATATGTCTGGTTTACGAACTCGTCCGAGCATTTGTAGGAATACACGTCTCTACCAAATTTGGCCTTGATTGGACCATTTTTACGAGAGTTATCGTGTTCACAGACACACACACACACACACACACACACACACACACACACACACATATATATATATATATATACAGTAGAACTTGGATAATTCGAATCTCAAGGGACCAGAAAAAAAATTCGAATTATCCAAAAATTCGAATTAGAGAAGTTTATGCAAGTGGTTGAAATAAACAATCAAACATCATGTTTTAACATTGTATATTAAAAAAGTTAGGTTAATGAAGATATTATTGATTAAAAATCCTAATTTTTGTTAAATGTCAATAATGTGTTTGGAGGGATCCCGAAACTAGCTATTACAAACTTTTTCAAATCCCTTCTCTACCTCCTTGATCGCCGCTATTTATTCTTACAACGTCAGAGATTTGTAGGTTCACTTTGACGAAGCCATCATACACACGACGTGTTAACATGAAAGCAGACGACGAATATCGGAACAAACCACCACAAATGATACACACAGATGTCAATGTTGTGATTTATGAGTAGTAGCTTTGGTAGTAGCTAAAAATAGTCTGAGGACAGGAAGCCCGAACGTCGTTTCCTGGAAAATCGCACACAATGACTTGTTCACTTATACACACACGATAGATTTCCGCTGTAAAAACTTCGAATTATTCAAAATATTATTCGAATTAACCAAGATATTTTAACATTGTTTTTATATAAAATTCTAGGGACCAAGACAAAATTTCGAATTAAAGAAGTTTTCGAATTACAGAAGTTCGAATTATCCAAGTTCCACTGTATATATATATATATATATATATATATATATATATATATATATATATAAATTTTAATGACTATTGTTTTTGGACTCTGGGCACCTAAAGAAGAAAAAATAACATGGTCCCGGGCTTAAGTCTCATCATGAGACCTACGGTAATAGCTTCTTCCCTATGGGAAATTCGCTAAAATTAACTTTTGAAACTTAATGAATTTCTAAAAAAACAATCATTTTATTCTGTGGATAAGTATATGACTAGATTATGGACTGCACAAGATTTTTAATGTATGCTTTAACAGAATAATTGTTTTATTGTGTATAACACATGTGTTGTGATAATATGGACGTGCCAAAGTATTTTCATGAAATATATTCTGGCTGAATAAAGTTCTTATTCTTATGATGATAATCTTAAAATTACACTTAAAAAATTATATTTTTTCTGTGAATTTTTTTATTTTTCTTGTGTTTGGTAGGGGTTATTTATAACTATATCCTCAAAAACTGTTAAAAGTTAGGTAGGTTTAGATTAGATTAGATTAGATTATTGAAATGGTGACCATACCACAAGGTAGGTATTTTAAACCAAGTATGAATGAGAGTTGATTGTAATATGATTGTGGCACGATCTTGTAGTCTTGTTACTGACTAAGGCTGACATTTTCCTTAGACAGGACTGTTAATTAATAGCCCAACAGCCGATGGCAACTAAGGGACCTACAGTTTAACGTGGAATCCGAACCACGACCTCTGAATTACGAATTGGTCTAATTATGAGGATGGTCTTTGAGGATTAACGTAGCTTTCAATAGTGCGGACGTTAATCCAGACAAGAGAACACTACACCCACCGACCATCGCTCACAACTATCCACAATTCGTGACCTCCAAGTAGCTGGATTACAGGATGACGCCACCATCCCAGTCTAAATATATTTAGACTAAATAATTTATCTCAAATATATCCTGAGATAATGAGTCATTAATAATAATATGTCAAAATGACATTGTCAGCATCTCTCCTTAATTCCCAAATTTTCATGAGACTATAAAATTCACCACATTCCCAACAGGTAAGATACCCATGAAAATATAAAGGAATGATGTTAGGAAGCCAAAAATATCCAGAGTGTCAATATTTATACTGATCTAACCCAAAGTTACTAGTTAAGAAAATGCTACTTATTATGTCTAGTAAATAATTTACTCTTCGACTATTAGGGGTACAAATATTAAGTTTACAGAAATAAACATGCAGGACATAGCAACCAGAAATAGGCAAGAAAGACTTTTCTCCAAACCAATCAGATTAAAGTTTAAAATTCAACTGATACAAAAAAAGTAAGCAAATATGAGAAAATACAGAAAATATAGTTTACAAAATAGACTAATATATCTGCATATCTGTTTTACTTAGGTATCGGTCAACTTCAGATAATTCTTAACCTTTACTTCATTGGTTTATTGGGCAGACAAATTGTTTAAGCATTATTAAACCAAGAGATAAACAAGGCTTCTCTTCAGTAATGAGTTTTTCTTGAAGGATGCAATATTTCCTGGAATGGATTAACATCCAAACTATTGAATACCACGTACATCCGTAAAGACCAACCTAATAACCAAGAATACCAGTTAGTAATTTGGAGGTAAAATTGTGGTTCGGATCCCAAACTAAACAGGTCCCTTAAATACCATTGACGGATGGTCTTTTAATTAACAGTCCTGTCTAAGGAATATTTCAGCCTGTCAGAAAAAAACAACAATATAATGCCCATCATTATACTTTTCTCATACTCATATATACTTGACTTGAAATACCTGCCTAGTATTATGAAGTTTTTTCATGGGAATTTTTCATTTTAAATTGAAAAAGGAAATAATTATCAAAGAAAATAAATAGAATGATATGTGTACAATGTACATGCAAAATTTATTTTGTAATACTCAAATTTACAACATTACAACTCGAAAACCTCAAAGTTTACATTGTGGAATGGTTGAGAGATGGCACAAAACTTATTTGATAGGCTGAAAATTTATAGATAGTATGACAATAATATACCTAGAGATAATATACCTTTGTTTTTTTTGCTGCAACTGTCTCAAGAGCTCCTGTGGCTGAACGCTTTATTCGTTTCCTTATCTCATCGGTTTTGGGATAAGATTTCATCACCTATAAATCCATTTGTATTAGTAAACTGAATAGATTTTTACAATCCTAAAATACAAGTATTTGCTATGCTACATACATATACCTATATGAAAATATATATGGAAATATATAAATATACCAACATCATCCAAGTTTTATACACCGCAAAATGCAGAGGACAATATAAAATATAACCAATCACCAATTAGTATTATTCTAATTTTTTCTATGTAGAATATTTGGTTCATAGAAGGATCTACTTACTTACTAGAGTCGCTGTCCGTACTAGAGGTCTATGGATACCCAAAAATTTAGGCAACCTCAGGTAATGAACCTCAGGTAATTGAATGAACCCAAGTGGTCGGGTGGATTCGAAATGTCTCAGATTTTATTCGGACAGGCTTTTGTTAGACATTGGGTCGGATGGATACTTCTTCCTGAAAGGAATCGGGTACACCAAACACCCAAAGACATAGAAAACAAACCGGAAACTCCACCAAGAAGGAAATGTTCACCAGATCTTTAAACAATTTTTCAGCCAAAGCTTCTGACCCACGTTCACACATTATTACGACCTGTCAAATATGAATGGTTGCGAGTGCGGTGTCAAACTGCAAAGCAATCTTCAGTGACTGGCACGACTACACAGTCGATCAGGCAACCAGATGTCTCTCTCTCTCTCTACCGGCTCCAAATTATTTTGCACTCACAGCTTATTATCGTATCCATTTAGGTCAGCTTATAGGATCAGGGAATCGTTCCTCCTTTTGACGCAACGAAATAGTCGTACCAACATCAAGCTTATATTTCAAAACTTACAAATAAATGTTAAATATTTTTATCAGGATTTAAAACAAGTGGAAAATTTTATAGTAAAGTAAACAACAGACCAACGAAATTTGTCAAATGTCGTAATTTTTGGGCAACACTAATCATATTACTCAAAAAGGGTGAATCTGTGGATGGTATGTCAAAATGTAGTCGGTTATAGCAACATAAAATAACTTTTTGGACTCTAATTATTTTTTTGTTTAAAATTTTGTCGGAAAATTATATATTACGACAAACTCAGTATGTTTTTCTCAAATTACAGAATTACAGATCTTTGTTGCAAGGTTATAATTACCAAAATCGTAGTTCACATGGAATGATAATATCCAACCGTTTCCCAATACTTGATGTTATACTGTGACAAATTTTATCAATAACTGAAATAACAATATAATTATACAACTTCGGATCGGTGAACACACTCTTTCAGCAGTCTTTGTCGAGAGCGATTACTTTGATGTATTACGAGTTTTGTCGCTCAAAAACAAAAATGTTTCTTAAAAGCAGAAGCAACCCATATTTAATCAAAATTTGTAATACAGAATAATTGTATTTTGAGCTTGATAAGAAAAATATAACCCTCTACACTAAAATATTATATTTTGTAAATTAAAGGATAAATAATTCAAATTTGCTCATATAGCACTTTAATATTTTATAGCGTATAATAATATAGTACCTGGAGACCGAGCTTTGCTCGGATAGAGTAAGTGAATTTTAAGGAAATAAATGTAATACTAATAATACAAATAGTTTAATAATTATTGTTTTACCTATGTCGGCAACAGAACATAACGTTGTTAGTGTTAGTTGCTTTTTTTTTTAAATAAAACAATGAACAATTGACATAAACATTTTGTTAATTAACCTGCATAAACTCTAAACAAAAATTTATAGGCCCCAGTCGGAGCCTACACAACCTTCAACGAAAGAGTCCGCCGCATTGGTAGTGATCTAAGACGCGATGTGACAAAAGATGCTGCTTTTACCAAGGCGTTATTGTTGGAGCTATCATAATTATTCGTATGACTACTGATAAACTGTGGTCAACTGATTGTGTTAGATATGGAATGAGGATTAAGAAGGAAAAGGGAAATTTAATTTACATCAATTGGTTTGTTAAAGTGGCTTCAAGCAATACAATGAATAAGTTTTCTATCAAATAGATATATTTTGGAAATACTTTTCTCTGCTTTTATTTCACACAGTTATTTTACCCTTCAGTTTCTACAAATTGTTTAGTAATTTGATAATTTTTTCATTTATTACATACATACATAAAATAAATATGTATGCAAAACCTTTATTCACATCTTACAGAGAACATATTGTTAGCCATCTTCACCCAACAACTGTCAAACGGTTATAAACAAATGTTTTGATTTGTATTGTTTACATTTGATTCTCCATAATCGTAATGTTAGTTTTTTAGATTTTAAACTTAACCCTCCAGCTGCCAGTTGATTGACCTTTGAATGCCGGCCAATTTTGAGCTTTTTTAAGCTTGTGAATAAAGTAAAATAAAACACATAAAAATGTAACAAACTATACCAAATCATATATTTTCTTTTAGAGCTTGAATGTAGCTACAAGAAAATAATATATATTGTTAAGTTCATTGAAATTTAAAAAAAATTATGTACCAAGAAATTTGAAAGTAAAAAATGAAAAAAAAAAGATTTTAGTTTGCACTCAGTCAAAACATTCACATTATTTATGTATAAAAATTCTAGAATAGCCATTTTGTTCAAAATTTTATCCTGAATAAGAATATATATACTTTTGTATGTAATTAAAAATAAATATAATAAATGAAATACAGCAAACTCAATAAGTACAAGTCAAGGTTAGGCCTAGCCCCTACAAGTCCATTTCATGCAGTAGGACACCAACACCACAACAGTTCGTTCACAACAAACAAAAATAAAATTAAAAGAGCAGAAAGATTACATTAGATATTAGGCATAATATGAGGAAAATAAATAAAAAATAAAAGATTAGCAAGAGAAATGAAGGGTTAGAAGAAAAGTCCAAAAGTTCAGCCCAGATTAGAAACACCACTTTTTCTTTAACTCATATACCTCAAATCATCCTTTGTATTTCGTCTGTAGACTAAAATAACTTTTATATCAAACAAATTGATTGAAATTTCACTAAATTTATAATTAAAATTCACTACTGTATACAAATAACTAGACCGACCACTACGCAGTAGCAGAAAGCCGGCAAACAATGTTTACGTTCGTGACGTCTTTTTTCAACATCTGCTGATCATCAGTGCCATAGAGTATATTTTTAGAAACCGTGTGAGAAAGAAAGATTGGAATCTCCTCTTTAAAATGATATATATAAAAATACATTTATGTTAAAAAATCTCGCCACTACAAGCGTTTTACGTAACGCTTGTTAAATGACCGGAATCCGGTCCTTGGCACTCCCGGCGGTGCGAAATAGCGCCGGAATCCGGTGCAAGCAGTTGGAGGGTTAATATTACAAGAAAACCGGAATTTTCCTGGGCATTAGACCTATCTAGAAATTATTTTCTACTCAGAAGTTAGTTATTTCCAAAATTTAAAGAAATTTGTTAGAGCCTTTTTAGCGAATTTCCCATAGGGAAGAAGCTATTACCGTAGGTCTCATGGGAAGACTTAAGCCCAGGACCATGTTATTTTTTCGTCTTTAGGTGCCCAGAGTCCAAAAACAATAGTCGTTAAAATTTTTTTATATATATGTATATATGTATATACAGGGTGTTTCAGAATTCCCTACCAATACTTTAGGGCATTGTTCCTGGGTAAGAAACATATCTAAATATCATATTTAAATTGTCCGGAAGTCCTTAGTAACTCACACAGCCTCCATTTTGTTTTTTTCACATATAGTATTTTTTCTGAATAATGGTTAAACACACAGAATTGAAACTTTGCACAAACATTTATGGCAAATAAACAAAGCTACAAAAAAAATTATGACAATTTCTCAAATTCATAAAACAAAATGGCGGCTATTTAAAATTTTATTTCTCAAATAACTCGGGAGCCGTTGATTTAAAAGAAAATTTACAAGTATAACCTTTTTTAGGTAAAGTAATTACAAATCGATTGATACCAAATTCTTTTAAATTAGACAAATATTAACTGAGATATGGTAGCTTTAGTGATAGATGACCGCTTCATTTCAGAAATCATTTGAAAACGGATTTCTTTATTTCACTTGGTACATCTACTTCTAGTTACCTGCAGTAATAAACAGTTAATGATAAATCTTTAAAAAGGAAACATTATTACTGTATTTTCATCAATAAGTACTAGAGGTGTGCGGATATCCGAAAATTCGGTTCGGATTCGGATCGGATATCCGAAACCGATCCGAATGTATTTAAGATATCCGGTAATATCCGATAAATATCCGAATTTTCGGATAGACTGAATATTTCAGCATTTGAACAAAAACAACGAGATTTTCGTCGAGTTAATACCCGCAAAGCCGGAATAGTTTTTGCTTAAAAGATGTATTACGTAGTCTTTCATCAAAACAATGTCGTTGACTGGTAGACGCGATACACTTATAGCGATTCGAATCGCTAAGCATTATGACAACGTGAAATATATCCCGAAAATATGTGTTCTTGAAGAGTGAATCTATAACTACACTAAATGGTATATTTAGAAGTTTGGAAAGATCAGGATTTTGAATGATTTTAATTGGTTTAGATATTAAAATTAAATTTCAAATCATTATTCTGAATTAACTAATCGATAATAAACAATGGTATAGTGAATGAAACAATCGAATGTAGCAACAACCAAACCAAAGTAAGGTTACGGCTTCCTGGTTTTTGTAATGCGTAGTAGACGCTAATAATGTCAAAATGCCAGCGCTGCTGTGTCCTTTAGTACACGATAACTAAATATCGTACTTCTAATGTGACTACATCTTATTAGTACTCCTTTATATTTATCTTGGATATATTTAAGGATGATACGTCCTTGAGGTATCAACTAATTATTTTTAATGAGTTTTAATAATATTTTAATCGGTATAAATAAATATGATAATATGACTTTTACCGGTACCTACTATGACTAAAGTAGTACATCGCTAAGCACGACTGAATTGAATTGTTGATTTAATGTTATTGGTAAAAAACCTTCATAATAGCTTGTTTTACGACGGGGTTTCCAGCAAAAATAATACTACTTCGTTCTTATCGTCTACGTAGACGATCAACTGTTTAGTTATCGCATTCTCAACTACTCCGGGTTTGAGCAATACGATAAAGTGTTGCCAAATTTACATTTGGCCTATTTCGTCGTTCGGTTTTCACATAACCAACAAATCTCTCACTTGTTTTCAATCTACATTTTCTCTTTGTTAAATGAATTTAAGCGTTATTAGTTTTACATTTTTAGATAATTTTAAGATGAATAACTAACTAGATTACGACGAGGTACCATCATTTCGCGGGTTTCAATATTGTTACATAGCCGATATTTTATCTGCCAAATATTCCAACTCTGCGCCTGCGCACAGGCCTTTGTTTGATAGCAGCTGCACTGTCACTGCCTTTTGGCATCTGTTAAATCTTGATTCTTTGTTAATGGTGATTTGTTTATATCATTGTAATAAATAAAATAATTGAATCGTGAAATAAAATAGAGAATTAGTTGATGATTAGTAGAATGAATTGATGAATTAGTAGAAGTTGATGTCATATAATGGCAAATTATAAGGTTTCTGTTGATTTAATTTGTGAATTACGCCATATTAAAATTTGTTTCTGGTACTTTTAAATGCAGTGAAGTAAAAATTTTAGTTTTGTTGTTCATCCTATGAAGAATTTATGATTTATTGATT
>CM041791.1:86532327-86618226 GCA_023375725.1 Nephotettix cincticeps | reverse complement strand
TGATTTTTCTTAATTTTGATGACATTTTATTGATTTTTTCCAAATGATTTCACTTTGTTATTGCGAGTATCCGAATCCGAAAACTATCCGATCCGAACTTGAGCTATCCAATCCGAAAAACTAATTCACTATCCGCACACCTCTAAAGCCGCGTTTACACGAGGC
This sequence comes from Nephotettix cincticeps, assembly GCA_023375725.1. Taxonomy (NCBI): domain Eukaryota; kingdom Metazoa; phylum Arthropoda; class Insecta; order Hemiptera; family Cicadellidae; genus Nephotettix; species Nephotettix cincticeps. Next base: position 86,618,061 of record CM041791.1, on the reverse strand, counting down.
CAGTAGGCGGGCAGGTTACTCAAAGCAGGTAACCTGAGGCAAGTAACCTTCCCCGTGTGGACGACCAAGCTCGAATTTACAGGCCAGCTGCCTGTCAAAATGCTTGGCAGGTCGACTTGCACGAGGAGTAGACAACCTGCCCCCACCACTCAAAAACTGACCTGCTGCACAACCTGCCTCGCACTGACGCCATGTGGACGACTCAGTCTGTCGAACAGAGCAAGTGAGCTTATTTGTGACAAACAGTAAACAATGCTAATGGGTGTTTGTTCATGTTTTAAATTGTTAACATTTATATTTTGTTTAAAACTGTACTAATTCAATGGCTCCAAGTTTACTGACCTCTACAAGAACAAGAATGCACGCGAGACAGCCCTTGGCGAAATAGTTTCCGCTATGAACATTGAAGAGTTTGGAATAACTGAAGTTAAATCTAAAATAAAAGCTTTACGAGCCACTTACTCTGGTGAAATGGCCAAATCAGTGAAAAGTGCAAAATCAGGCTGCGGTACGACCGATTTATACGTGCCAAGTGTAAAGTAGTTGTATATAATGAAAGGATAATGGAAAAAGGAACAGTTCCAGTTCTTCCAATAATATTTCACTTGACTCGCTTACAAATTCCAGTATAAGATTTCGCATAATTTCTTGTATGTCATCATAAGATAACACTGAAGATGCACTCTCTGCCATATTCCACATTTAACTGGTTCGCTCACAACCCATGTCGTGTGGACAGGATCATCGGCAAGTCCCCAGTACAGTAACTTGCCTCAGGTAACCTGCCCGCCTACTGGCCTCCTGTAAACGCGGCTTAATAAGTACAATCGCTGAATGAATTGTGCGAACGAGACAATAATTTATTGTCAATACGGGAACATTTGACACTAAGTATGATGATTTAAAAGAGGACACCAACACTATCTATTTGATGAGAAATGAACTAGCACATCTAACGGCCGAAAAAAGAACTACGTCGAAATAAAAGCAGGCAATTCACATTGTTTGCACATGCACATAACCACTTCGGACGCACAGTGCACGTCCCTAGTCATCTGTCTAGCAGAATACGTGAACGTGCAATGTGCATCCTTAGACAGGGAATGGGTTAATCCACTATTGTAGTCATATGTAGAATATGACTACAAATATTTAATTCTGGGATTTTGGGATTTTCTAATATTTAGAATATTTTTTTTAATTTTTTTTTTTTTTTTTTTTTTTTTTTTTTTTTTTTTTTTTTTTTTTTTTTTTTTTTTTTTTTTTTTTTTTTTTTTTTTTTTTTTTTTTTTTTTTTTTTTTAATTTTTTTTTTTTTTTTTTTTTTTTTTTTTTTTTTTTTTTTTTTTTTTTTTTTTTTATTTTTTTTTTTTTTTTTTTTTTTTTTTTTTTTGTTTTTTTTTTTTTATTTTTTTTTTTTTTTTTTTTTTTTTTTTTTTTTTTTTTTTTTTTTTTTTTTTTTTTTTTTTTTTTTTTTTTTTTTTCAGTAGGTAGAACCTCGATTATCCGGGGTAATCAGTGGGAGAGGGGGCACGGATAACTGAAAACACGGTTAATCGGAATGAGGAAAATAATTCAAAGTACTCACGTAAAAACACCCTAGTTTATTAATACATCGTTAGTTATCCAAATACTGTATGAGGAAAACAATTTTAGAATTCGTAAAACAGTTCAAACTCTTGAAAAGAAATCCGTCATCGTCTTTTGTTTCTTACTCTGGCGTTCTTGTTTAGCAATGCTAGATCGTAACTTGCGCAACACTAGTTTATCGCAAAGCGTTGATTCATCTTGCCCCTCCAAATACTCTAGTAGACAGTCAAGATGATTCAGTGCGGCGCTGTGCGTTATTTTCGGCGGCGCAGTCGCAGTAGACGGCTCTTCACCTTCCTCCCCTTCTCCCTCGACGTCGTCTTCCTCTCCTTTCGCACGCTTTAACAGATCTTCGTCACTAATAACTTTGAATGCGGGCAGTTCGTTATCGCATTCAAACCATTCTGTTACATTTTGTTCGTCCACTTCCTCACCTCCCGGGACTCTATTAGACATGTTTGCCAACTGAGCGGCTGTTATTTCGTCGTCATTGAACCCGATGAAGTCGCTTTGTTCTGAAATGTCAGGAAATATTTTTTTCCATGAACGAATTAAGGTCGTTTGTTTAACTTTGTCCCACGCGAAAAAACACTTGTAGATAGCATCCAGGAGTGTGAAAGACTTTAAAAATGTCCTAAGGTCTTCCTCCTCCTCGATAAATTTTCTTAATACAGCGGTTCTGTAGATCTTCTTGAGACTGGCTATCACCCCCTGGTCCATTGGCTGAATTAGAGCAGTAACGTTAGGCGGTAAGTATTTGACAAAAATGTTGCCATCATCGCTCTTGAGTGTTAACTCCGGGGGATGAGATGGTGCATTGTCAAGCAGAAGTACAGCTTTTTCGGGCAGCCCTTTCAACTTCAAGAAGTCCTGAACTTGTGGTACAAGTTTTTTGTGAAACCAGTCTTTAAATATACCACACTGATTCATCCAGCCTTTGATCTGGTTGAAATAATGAACTGGCAAGTTTTTTGCTACAGTCCCTTTAAAATATCGGGGATTTTTGGCTTTTCCAATCACCACAGGTTTTAGTTTGTGTGTCCCTGCGGCATTGTAACACGTCATGATTGTTATGCGTTCCTTACTAGGTTTGTGGCCAGGGGCACTCTTCTCCTTTTCGAAGGCCAAAGTCTTCGTTGGCAAACATTTCCAGTAAAGACCGGATTCATCCACATTGTATATTTGCTCTGGAAGGAGGTTCTTAGCTATTATTGTGAGGAGTTGAACTCCTCACAAAACTCCTTTGCGCTATCTTTATTCCCACTTAAAACCTCTCCTTGAATTGCCAACTCCCGAATTCCGTGTCTCTGTTTGAAACGATATGGCCAACCAGATGAGGCATCAAACTTTCCCTCGATCCCTAGAGCTTCAAAAAAGAATTTTGCCTTCACCGAGCAAATTATACCGTTTATGGGATTTCCCAATGCCCGCTGTTGAGAAAACCAATCCAGCATTACTGTGTCTAAGTCATCATAAGTTGATTTTTTCATCGTTTTATGTTTTTTCAACGCAGAAGTCGAGTCCGCAGAAGATGCAAATTCCAACAGTTCCTCCCTCTTTTTGATTATATTCCGTACCGTTTGTTCCCCAACGTTATATTTATCAGCTAATGATTTAACAGTTTCCGTACCTTAACCGTAACAGTACCCTTTCCGACATTTTCAATAATTTCCAGTTTCTGTTGGATTGAAAGCACTACACGTTTTCTCTTTTTATCTGACATTTTTACAAAGACTACTTGGAAAAAATTTAATTAAAAATATTACAACACAGACAAACAGTTAAATTGAAATGATAGATTTAAATTAAATGAATTGAAACACTACTAGCAAACTGTAACTCGCCAACAGATTGATCTAAACTGACAGGTGAATAAAATATCAAGTCACCTTTTGTTCAAAACAAGGGTGAGGGGAGGGTTGATGACTCATCGACTTCTGGCAGTCTGCTTTCGTCTCTTCCTTCGTCAGTCTTCTCTCTCCCCGCCCACTCAAATGCGCAGTAACTAGTGCGCAATATAGTGCATGGAAACCGCGTGTCGTCATGGCTACGGGCCAATCAGATACTGAGTTGCGTTGTGTAAAGAACAGCCGTGTAATGAAGAAAGATTGATAATCTGGCGCCTGCCTATGTCGTCAGAATGTAGATCGATATTTTATTTTTATTTTAAGTTCGTGAATATTTTCTGTAAAATATTATAATAATGTTCAGATTGTTACAAAACTAACTATGACCTTATTATAGAGTATTTTAACATTTTTGTGATTTAAAATAGTTTTCATGAGACAGTTGACGGTGAAAAACTTATTTTAAAATAATAATTTTTGGCCAGTTTTGGACCCCGGTTAACCCGCCGCCCGGTTGATCCGCCCCCGGTTAATCGAGGTTCTACTGTACTTAATTTCTAGATTTAATTTTTGGATTTTTTAAAGGTCAAAGTTGAAATAGGATATTACAACAAGGTCTCATGCCTTAAGACATAACGCCGTAGTATACCAACCATAAAAGATTTATTGTAAGTTGTAAATTTACAAATTTCTTATAGAGCAAAGAACATTTTTTCACCTCATTAGTTATTTACTTCATAGTATAATAAATAAATGTAATAAATCAGTAAGGTTTTGTTTTGTTATATTAAATGGAATACACATATTTATTTAATGACTTTATATGTACATAATAAATACGTTGGTAAATTTTATGGTAGGTTTTGCCTTTTTATTGCTTAGTAAGTCCATAAAAAGTGAATTAAATTTACATTTTTCTGATAAATATATCCAAAGTCAACCTGAATTACAACTTGTAATATCCGAACCCGACCTGAATTTTAACTTATAATACATGAATCCGACCCTAATTTTTTTAAACTTACACAACCGAACCCGACCCGAGAATTGATAGTAATCTACTACCCAACCCAACAAGAAAATCCCTACCCAGAGACCTCTAGTTTGTACCCCAGTTAACACTTTGCATCATCAACACAGCCTCTCCAATAGACTCAGTCTGCAGCCTCTTCCTCGTTAAACCCCAAGTTACTCATGTCCCTTTGGACTTAGTCCACCATTTTGTTTTGGTCATCTGCCCTTAAGAACAATTTTCAACGTTTTCACTATCAAGGATTCTTTCTTCCTTAAGAATTTTTTAATCCCATACAACCTTCAGCTTTTTACTTTGCCTCTCTGAATATCTGTATCTGTAGTTGCTGAATTTTGTGGTTGTTTCATTCTCAAAACCACAACTTTGAATGGGCTGAATCTCTTTCTAAGTACCTCATTGCAGGAGTACCTAACTAGGCTCAATATATCACGAAACATTCTCTGCCTTTGTCTGTTTTCCCGGTAATAATTTCAATTGTCAATGTATTTTATTGTAAAAAACAATCTAACATTACTTTTCAAACAATCATAAAGTACTTTTTCAATTGAATAAAACTTTTTAATATGACAGATTGATGTCATGTGATGGGCGAACTCAAACCGTTAAGGAAATAAAATTATTTATAATTATAAGAATATCTTTTCTCATGTTTTAAAAATAAAATCTAGACACACTTTAGAGCTGTACAATTTAAACTTTATTAATTTCTTTTACTAACTGATCCAGGTTAATCATACATCATTCAATAAATACTTCTTAATTCATCGTAAAGATCCTGATCAATGTTGTGAAAATAACAGTAAACAGCTGCTAATGCAACCTCTGACCAACCTCGTGGTATGTTGCTCCCAGGTCCGTTAGCAGAGTCGTGATGTTCTGCAGAAAGTCCATAGCAGCTGGATGTTTCAGCAAGGTCAAAAGCTGTAACTTGAGATGTTTCCGAACCGAACTCACTTGTGACTTGGTTAGTGTGGGCGGAAGATTTGCTGGAAACAAAAACTACTTTTACTCATACATTTTGGTTGAGAAGGTGGCAGTCTCTTCAACCTATTCTTTGCCTGTCAACAAATATTACACGAAATAGGAACAGTCTTAAGCCTCCTTCATCCTTAGTAATCTTAGCTTAATCTATTGCTAAACTTATCTAAATTCGCTTCCAGAGAATTTACGTTTTACGATAATTTTTAGTAAATGAATTTTGAATTTACATTACATCAACAGTTGAATACACCCACTTGCTAATAGACAGCACAGACTTCTCCAACACCAAAAACGGAGTAGATGAAAAGACTGCTTTCTCAGAATTCAAAAGACGTTATATGCTTTTCTTTACCTTGACTGATGAAATACCTTTAGCCCAGAAACAAACAAGCAAGCAAAGCTAACAAAATGTCCAAAACAATAGTTATATTAGCCTAGCAGCACTCACTGTGCAGAGTCTCGAGAGCAGCCACCACCTTCCCCATGAACTGCGGTCTCATCTTGGCGATAAGAGTGAGAGACCCCATGCATGCCATCAGGTTAACACTGCTGATGTGGGGTGACCCGTGAAACTTCACCATCAGATCGAAAACCGTCCTGAAACATGTCAAGGTTGTCAAATTTACAGTTTATCAAAAGATGAGGATGATGCTGAAGGTGTCGATCTTCATGAGTATTTTTTGGAACATTTAGGGGAGAAAGAAATTGGACCTCCAAACGCATGGAAAAGCGAACCATGCGCAACAAACACGTGCTAGAAATATAACAACAACTAGATTACCCGCTCCGGCCTTTGGCAACAATCCTATACAGATTTTTCCCCAAGGCCAGAGCTGGTGGTCTTGGAGTTTCTTTTTTTCTGTCATATGATTTTTGGGTACGGTAATAAATATTATTTGTCATAAAATGTTGTAAAACATCATTTGTTACTCCTGTGAGTGCCAAGTGATACATAAAAATGATAGTAAACACACAAAACACCAATTAAACACAGTAATGGTCGAATTGACTTTATGTTTCTCTTAAGGTTTTAAAATTATGTTTCGTTAAAGTGACAAAAATCAAAAACACACTGTTTTTGGATTCAGGGGACCCCGGAACGGATATATCCACTCTCAACTCGAATTTGAAAAATTTTACAAGAATAATTCTCCATATACTATGTATAAGATGAGAAAGTAATAATAGGCCCATTTACTACTTCTGTTTTTCATACCAATAATTTATGATACAATATTTTAATATAACAAACTATTATCATGAATCTTTTTCTGAATAAATACCAGTTTTGAGTAATACAATACGAGGGATACTATTAAAAAAAGGACTAGTTAACAGTATTGAACTCTTTTATTCCACTTCCATAATTGTATCAAATCCAAAGTAAATCAAAATAAATGAATAAAAACAATTAATCAACTGATACAAAATATATGCTAAAACATAACAACTCTTCTCTACTTAGTTTACTTGTCGCCTCCTAAGCTGATCCACATGTCTCTTAGTTGTGTAACCATCCTCCACCTCTACAATGTACATGACTTTTCTGATTCTCCTCTTTACAACTCCTTTCTTCCATCTCTGGGATCGGTCATTACAAATACAGATAAAAACCTCTTCTCCGGTTTGGAATACTCTTCAGAGTGTTTTATTCTGGTCGGCTGTGTCTCTATATTGCCTGGTCTCCGATGGTGGATAGATAAGATTTAATCTTGTCTTTATATTTCTTCCTAACATCATTTCTGCTGGGTTTCTCCTGGGGTGCTGGGGTTTACCCATGGTTGAATGGTATACACGACGGTTAGCAATTAGGAAACGACTGAGTTTCATATTGAGGCTACCCTTTTCATCCATCATACTCAGTAACAATCTTTTCAGGGTTTGGACACATCGTTCAGCTTGCCCATTTGATGTTGGATGGTTCTATGGTTTATACCATTTTCCAAACATCTCAAACTTGGTGGAAGTAAAGGCAATTCCATTGTCCGAAACTAATGTCGCCGGTAAACCGAAATGTAAAAAGGTGTCTCTCAGTTTCTCTATTGTAGCTTGCGATGTTAAATTCCTAAATGGAAACACTTCGAGCCATTTGGTATAGGAATCCACAATCAATAGGAATTGTTGTCCTTTGAACGAACCTGTATGGTCTACATGTACATGTTGAAACGGCTCTGCCGGTTCTTCCCAGGGGTGATTGCTTGCCTTTGGAGGATCACATTGAAATTGTGAACAAGGCCGACAGTTCTTCACAAGTTTTTCAATGTCTGAGTCTATCTGAGGCCACCATACATAAGCTCTTGCCAATGCCTTCATTTTTGACATTCCAACGTGAGTAGAATGTAACTCTTCAAGTACTCTTATCCTGAGTGTCTTGGGAATTATCACTCGTGCACCTCTAAATATACATCTCTGCTCCACTGATAACTTTTTACTATGTTACTTTTTTTTATGTTTATTGAAATGTAGACTTCGAATTAAGTTTCCATTCATAAGATCTTCCAACACTAATTTAAGTTCTACGTCCGCTTCTGTCTCCTTTTATATTTCCATAAAACTTACAGGAAGTTGAGCTATTTGATCCAAATGATGAAGAGTTGTCTCATCTTGAAAGTCATCACTTATTGTCTTTGCTAAGGGTAATCTTGACAACGCATCTGCATTTCCCATGTTGACTTGTAGGTTTGTATTGTATATCATACTTAATACCTTGCATATACATTGCATATCGGAGTGAACGGTGAGCATTCAGTGCTGGTCTGTCTGGACTAAAAATCATGACTAGAGACTTGTGGTCTGTGATTAATGTAAACCTTCTTCCATAGTAATATCTGAAAAACTTATTCAGGGCCCAGTATATCGCGGTCGCCTCTGGTAGGTCGAGTTTCTCTCTGCAGCACTTAAACATCTCGATGCAAAAAATATAGGTCGTTCAATGCCATCGGGAAGTGTGTGACTTCCCACCATACATAAGCCCAGTAGGTCTCGGACCTACTGGGCTTAAAAAGGTAAGGGCTCCGTTGCTAGAACTAAAGGTAACTTTGGGTTAGGCAATCAAGTAGCTGTTAAAGCTGTCTGAGAAAATAGTGTAAATGGAACACCTGCAATGAATGACGTTAAGGGATTAGTTTGGCGCCAACCCTCATTGGTGAGTCAGAAGAACGAAGGGATGCAAGAGGCATTAGATGATATAACTAGGACTAAGAGCGTTTCCGAGCACTGGTTGACTGCACACGAAAGTGACTTTTACAAAAATCTGGGAAACCTCCAACTTGTAAACATTTTTTCCTCCCCCCATTTTTTCGTCCCCCAACACAAGAACGGGGGGGGGTGGCTGTTTATGCAAACTCATCCTATGAATGTAAAAAATTAGATCTGGAACCTTTCTGCATTGAAGTGGTCTTGGAAGTAACTGTTGTTGTGATTGTAAACATTTAAACTGTACTGGTATCAGTGTATAGGTCACCTAGTGGCAACTTTGATGATTTTTGTATTCACCTGGACAAGTGTCTGTATTACTTATCGAACCTCAATCATAAGAGCTTGATTGTATGTGGTGATTTTAACGTTCACCTGGAACGGCCTTCAACTGATGAAACAACTTTTGTAAACCTGCTGCATATCCATGAGCTTTTCCTGACTTCAAAACCCCACACGAGGTGAGGCTTGTTTGGATGCTATTGCGACTAACATTGACTCCTGGGATATTGAAGCCGGTGTGATTGAATCGCACGTTGCTGACCAAGATGGAGCCGTGGTTCTGGAATTGAGCACATCCACAACTAAAAAGGTAAGAAAATAGCCTATTTGGAGTGAAAACTATACTATTGAAAAGAGGGTTATAAATATGGACAACTTGTCGCTATTTCGAAATGAGCTTTTGGGTGTGAAATGGAATCTTGGAAACAGCTATATGGAAGCGGACAATGATTTTTTAGTTTTTGCTGACACTTTTCATGAAAAATTTGATGCTGCATTTCCTGTAAAAATAAGTAGGTCTAAGCGTAGTAATGTACCCATTAAGACTAGTAAACAAACAGATAAGAGCTGGTACACACCTGAGCTGGCTAGACCGCATGCTTTCATGGTGTTAGCGCATGACTACTATAAGGTCACTACTGATGGGGCTCTCAGGAGTAGATACTTTGGTCTATACTAAGATAAAAAGAGACTATAGTAACAAAATCAAGGCCCCAAAGAAACTCATAATGCTAAACTCATTCTGAGTGCTCCAAACTCCTGTAGGGCTGCTTGGGATTTGATAAATGGTCATAGAGCCCCTAGCCCAGGACCTATGGCTTTGGCTGACCCAGACAGCTTTAACAGTTACTTTGCGAATGTTGCTGAGGATATAGTCTCAAGCTTACCAATGTTGCAGACAAATCCTGCAAACTCTACACCGGACTACACGATTTCTTTTGACTGCTGGAAAATGGTGAATACAAGTGACATTGTTAAAATAGTTAAAAGCTTCAAAGCCTCGGATAGTAAAGATGTAAATGGAATGTCTAGTCACCTGTTAAAGGCGGTTGTGAACATTATTGCTAAACTTCTCGCAATTGTAATTAATGCATGCCTTGAGAAGGGAATTTTTCCTGACTGCCTAAAATTATCCAGAGTCATTCTGGTTTATAAGAAAGGTGACCCCACACTGTTGTTAAACTTCCGACTGATTTACCAGTCTTCTCCAAAGTAATGGAGACAATCATGAAGAGGCAACTTATGGCCTACTTTGAGCAGAACAACCTCTTGGCTGATGCCCAGCACGGATTCAGAAGCGGTCGCTCTACTACCTCAGCTCTCCTGACCTTGGTCAATACCATCTCTGCAGCTTTTGAGGATCAAGAAGAGGCACATCTAAGCCTTTGCGACCTAAGCAAGGCATTTGATGTGGTTTCGCACTACGTCCTTCTGGCCAAGCTTGGGAGATATGGAATTTGTGGCACAGTGTTAAAGACCCTATGGGACTATCTTCGCAACAGGAGGCAGGTGGTTTCTCTTAGAGAAGCCTCTTCGAGCATAAAGAACATCCTGCACGGCGTCCCTCAAGGCTCTGTCCTCGGACCCCTCCTCTTTGTTGTAATGATAAATGACCTATCATTAGGTGGTCATTAGGTGCACACTGCTTTTTGCGGATGACACAAACCTGGTTACAAGAGGCAAAGATGGAGCAGGATGCAGTTGGAGGCTAGCGGTCTTCTGACACAAGCAAAGAGTTGGTTTGCTGAAAACAGGCTCTTGATTAACAAAGAAAAGACGAAATCAATTATATGTATTCTAAGGCCTGGAGGGAGTGATGAAGCAGTGAAGCTGCTGGGTTTCAAGATCGACCCTAGAGTGAACTGGCACGTTGACAAGGTATGCACGAGGCTTGCCAGGGTAGTATACCTGTTAAGACGTTTTCAGGTTGACTATATTGTCACTTACAAAAAAAACATGCAAGGAAAGAGTTTGTTAGTGCTACACATTCTAGTGGTGAACTAAAGAACTACAACGATATATTGCGACAGAGAGCAGGAAAATTGTTTTACCGAGGAAAGGATCTAGTCGGTGGGCCTTGGATGTAGTACTTTTTTGCTGATGAAATATGTTTATAAATCTTTAAGTGGTTAAGGTAGAATGTTCCTTTTAATTTATAAATTCACTAACCAATCCAGACATTTATAAAATAATTTTTTAAGAAGAAAACGGTTACATTATACAAATAAAGAATTAATAAGAATAAACAAGAATGTATGTTCTATCAAATGTATATTGCACTACAGTTACATTGAATACTTTGAATAATGCACTCACAATGCTTCTTCTTCAAGTTTTCTTCTTCTAGCAATCTTCATTCCCAATGGAATATCTTCAAGTGAAAAATCATTTTCCCTGCGTAAACTGTCAGCTTCAGGATATGTTTGTAGAAGAACTAAAGTTTCCAAGAATTTCACTGAGTGAGTACGTATTCTGAAATCATAAAAGCCTAAGAATAAATAATATAAAAATAATCATCAAATTTAGAACTAATATAAAGCCCTGTTTTATTTTAATTGTTTCATATATTATGTACTTCAGTTCACTTGATACAGCTTAACATATATTTTAGTATCCATCGCAACTTAATCCCTATACAATGCATCTCTATCTTCTTAATATTGCTGCTACTAATAAGTATCTAAATTGCCATTGATATAAAGTAGCCTACTTTTTTATACCTCAAGACTAGCAGTTAAAAACATGAACAAAGAAAACTTTGTGCAAATACTGATTGTAACAACAAAGCTGACAAACATTTTTATCCTATCATCAGTATTTTATAACCACTTGCTGAATGTGTGATAAAATATTAATATTAAATAATATAGGTTTAAATACCTTTCGTCTTCAATCCAAATATGTAGTATAGAAGCTACTAGTTTCGGGAGGTTATACTCCCATTTTCAAGCTTACAATTCGTCATACATAGTTGCTTCAAGACACATCGTCTTCGTCAATCTTGATGTTAAAAAATACATTTACACTTATACATTTAAAACACACGAAACATTAAAACGTTGGCCGGCCACGAACGAACTTTGAATACACATCCGGCGATGCATAAGACCACGACACGACTCCAGTCGTGTCGTGGTCTTTAACATCAAGATTGACGAAGACGATGTGTCTTGAAGCAACTATGTATGACGAATTGTAAGCTTGAAAATGGGAGTATAACCTCCCGAAACTAGTAGCTTCTATACTACATATTTGGATTGAAGACGAAAGGTATTTAAACCTATATTATTTAATGTTCATTTTCAATCCAGGAGGCAAAAATGTTTAAAAAATATTAATATGAATTGACAAAAAAATAGGTGAAACAGGATTTTTATTTTTCATTAACTACAAACACTGAAGCCTTCACATCATTGTATCATTCCATTTTAACGAACATCTACTCGTAAATTGCATTTTGCATTATACAGTAGTAGAAAGTAAGTAGAAATGTAACAGCTTTCTTAAGTTAAATATTTGGCTGTTTCTAGAATGTTACTTATACTTATACTTATATTTACCCATTATAATTAAGTACTACTGGGAGCTTATGGGAACTGAATTTTCATATTTTTACTACACTTTTCTTGAAATCTGAATTATATTTGTTAATCACTTATTTGTTATTTATTTAAAATAAAAGACAGTCCTCTAATATTTAGTGTAAAAAAGGATACATAAAAATTTTTACTAATATTCCATACAACTTTTGTTTTAACTATGGTTCTGGGTTATCTGTGGCCGTTCCACTAGTTATTACCTCGTTAGTTAATAGGGAGTTGACTGTTCTAATATTGATGGACCAGATAGATATTAAATAAAATGTTTGGATCTTACCCATCATTTTCACTGTCTACCATGTCTATGATCATCTTCTTAATATTAGATTGGATGCTCCATACTGAGTTCATGTCATCAGTTACAATCGTGGCTTTGGCTACCCAAGCCAAAATGTTTCGGTATACAACATTAAATGCTTGTATGACCCTCTTTTGGACCTGAGGACTGGAGTCAGCTAACAGCATTTGAAGACTTGGCAAAACTCTTGGAAGAAGATCCCAGTCTTTTTTACTAAAAAAAGTCACTCATGATAATGAAAGACAATTTTCTAATGGAAAATATTTCATCTTAATAGGAAATTCACATATTTTTGTAACATGAATACTGTATGTTACAGTACAGTCCATATAACCCGACCATCCAATATGTCCTGTAATCCTGCGCTGAGTTCTCTCTGATAAGTCAGTAAATTGTCATGTCAATCAGGGCTCTCGCTTAGGCACCGGCGTTTAAGGGGTGCCACAAAAGCGCAGCTTCTTAGGGAGCTACACAGGTGGCATGACAAAAGTGATACTGTAAAACAAAATTGTATAAATAATTTAGGCCTAGATGTAGGCCTACAAAGGTTATTTTTGTTTTTATAAGTAACTGGACTTTGAACTTTACATTGTATGCATTAATCAAACAAATACATGTGTAACACTTTATCACTTTATATTTTGCAAAGTTTACCCGATTTAAATATTTTTACAAAATCGAATAGTCTTTGTACGTGCACGAGTCGCTGCTATTTTCTATCTCTATTTTGCCTATGGGACAAACACAATGACACAACCCATCAGGCAACAACGTACACCAAGCCATCAAGCATTGTGAGATTGATAGGGGGTGCCTGACAATATCTCTCCCCGGGCACCAATAACCCATTCAACAGTTCTAAGGTCTAGACTTGTGAAATATAAAGATTATAATTCTCTACAAGAATGTGAAACTTGGATAATTCGTCATAATTGTTTGATAATGCCAATCAAACTGTCATATATGAAATTTTCGAAAAACGATTAATTATTTCCAATAACAGTTTATCATTGTTAGGTCTTACAATAGTGTAACTCCAAGATCAATCATCACCCTAATCAAATTTTCAGTTATCTTGACTTCTGGTGTATTTCTTTGTGCACTACTATGTAATGAATACAATTTTAATTCTTTTTAGCAAATTTCCCATAGGGAAGAAGCTATTACCGTAGGTCTCATGGTAAGACTGGTTCTTGCTACATACCTAGATTCCTCAATGAAGCCAGCAATGAATTTCCTGACATCAGCATTACGATCAGACTGGAAAGCTAGCACTTCATCCAGAAAATTATCTAAAAGAGCTGAATCTTTATGCACAATGGCCTCTTGAACTTTGCTCAGAAGTTCCACTTTATTGCTTGAAGATGTTAAGCTGGCCTCATTCAGCCAATCAACAACCTAAATAACATCATGAAAATCTAAAATTTATAAAATAAAATTTCTCCAACAATTTAATAATACCCACATTGCAGTAGACCTGTGTACTCAGCGAATTTCCAAATCAATAATGTAATAATAATATAAATGAAAAGTTTTATAAATATCTGTTGATAAATAGAAGACATATTTGCCTATATCTTTCTTCTATATATATATATATATATATATATATATATATATATATTATATATATATTATATATATATATACTTATTTATTTATTTATTTATTTATATGTGTATATATATTTTTTTCCAGAATCACATTATGCAGATTGAAACAACTTTTTTAGGTGACCATAAAATGGTATTAAGAGGTAGTACTACTAGTAGTTTCATTCCATAAACTACATGTTCCATATTCAGAGGAACACAGGATAGCACACATATTATCAAGATTCTGGTCTTCTCCCATTTTGACGTAGCTTCACCCAAGCATCAGAGGGCACTGTATTCCCCAGACGGGGGTGCATTGAAAAATATATAAAAAAATTGAACATAAAGGTGGGAATTTATAGTGCAACTATACTATTTCTGAACATAATCTATGTAAAAAAAACATTTTCCTCCAATACTAAAATAGTTAGCTCACGAAGGGTTAAAGCAATATCTTTGGCCTATGCTTATATTTCCATTTCATTCATCTCCATTACAAAAGATTAAACTTACAACACAGATAAAATAATAAGGTCTGCAGTAAGGGAAATATGTGATTTTCCTGATGACACTCTCAACGCAATGTTCTACAGCAGTACAAAGGTGAAATGACTTGGCCTTAACAAATAATTTCGTGAAGCAGCATTACAACATATTATAACATTTTAAAGGTTTTAAAATGTACAAACAAGTAACTACAAGGCCTCATGGATTTTAAGTGTGAGTTGCCTAAAAATGCTAAATTTATATAAAAAAAGTCAGGACATTCTGAGTACAAAGAAATTGAGAGAAGGAAAAATTGAGAGGAAGCTGAATTCCATAATTGGATGAAATTGCCATTTAAGGGTAGAGGAGTAGGCTAGTACTTTTTAGAGACTGTCCAAAAATTAATAAAACTTTTGCCAAAGGTCAAGGACTGATAGAATGAGAATTTAAATGCTATTTAAAAATGATAGGGGATGTAGCACCAGCTAGAAGTCAGCGAGGTAGATCTAAGGATGGCAACCAGTGCCGACACTGTTTCAACACTGAGAAGTAAGTTTTTGAACCACTTTCTCATATCCTTGGACAAAGTCCGCCAAGCAGTCTTTTAAGAAACTCTAGACACAAAGAAATTAGAACAATAATAGTGGATCAACTAAGAAGCAAAGGAAAAAACGAGGTCTTCGAATAAGTTACTGCTCTGGAAGATGATCGGTCAATAAGAAGAAGA
Source organism: Nephotettix cincticeps (assembly GCA_023375725.1). Lineage (NCBI taxonomy): Eukaryota > Metazoa > Arthropoda > Insecta > Hemiptera > Cicadellidae > Nephotettix > Nephotettix cincticeps. Next base: position 86,602,429 of record CM041791.1, on the reverse strand, counting down.
GACATCTTGTCATTGATATAAACAATAACAAAGCTTACATTGTTGACCCACCAATTAGATTTTAATCTAGTGAAAACCAAGTAGAACAAGTCAACAAAGAAAAGAAAAAAATATGAAAAAAACAATTGGTTATTATCAGGAAAGATACAAAATAAAAAAATGTTTATTTGCTCCTCCTGATATCTGACTTTTTGGCCGTTCCGACCATGACACCATGGGCCATGGTCAGATATGGGATCTACTGTAAAAGCATTTAAAATCTCCAATGCATCAAAACTTAATATGCAATAATGGAAAATATCCACAAGTTATATTAGAGTGTCCCCAGTCACCCCAACCAACACCAAAATTAAACCAACCTACAAACAACAACGGTGTGAACAACCTGCGGACAGTTCTGGACAGCAATCTGTTCCTCTTGACACGCCCCCTGAGAGGAAGACCCGCTTTGGAAGAGTATTAAGACTACCTAATAAATATACCTCTTAACATCACGTTGTCACTGGGAGGGGAGTATGTGGCTGTGTCTAACAACTGTCATACAGTTTGTTTATATTTATTAATCATATGTTTTTTATCTTTGTTGACTTTGTTTACGTTTTGAACTATTCATTCCTTTTTGTCATTAATAAACCTTCTGATGTTCCGCATTTAGTTATTATTATTAGTTATCATTACACGCACCACAATACAATCAAAAAAGAAGCAAAACAGGTGTCTATTGCAATTCCAATTAAGCGTACAAACTTAACTGCCGTCAACTTCCACCCAATCCGGTGACCATTTATTTTAGGTGGGCCCTCCCACCATTGTACTAGACATTTGCACGCCAAATTGAGATAGCTCATGGTCGGGATTCGAATCCGCATACACTAAAACCTTGTTTATGTTTATCTGGTACTCCCTTATCTGAAATTCCGGTTTATAAGAATTGGTTTATTTAGATTTTTTTTTCCAAAAACCGGTAAAATTGTTTATCCGAAAATTTGCTTATCCAAAATGTCCCTGGTCTCTTATGTTAGTGTTAGTATTAGTGTACTTCAATATTCAATCATCTTTATTCATCAATATGCAAAGTACACAAAAATAGTGTCCACAGATTTGAATAATAACATAATATCATTGTTACATATATTCAATGAGGGAGGTTGAAAAACTCTTCAAGTGAGTAAATAGCCCCATTAATCAAGTATTCTTTAAATAGTTTTTTAATTTAATTAATTTTTTTTCGTTTTAGCGAATTTCCCATAGGGAAGAAGCTATTACCGTAGGTCTCATGGGAAGACTTAAGGCCGGGACCATGTTATTTTTTCGTCTTTAGGTGCCCAGAGTCGAAAAACAATAGTCGTTAAAATTTATATATATATGTATATATATATATATATATATATATGTTATGTATATATATGTATATATGTATACAATGTATATACATTGCATGTATATACAGTTATATACATTGTACAATGTAGAATGTATATAATGTATATATATATGTGTCTGTTAGCACGATAACTCGCGTAAAAATGGTCCGATCAAAACCAAATTTGGTAGAGACGTGTATTCCTACAAATGCTCGGACGAGTTCGTAAACCAGACATATCGATCAATGGGAACGGGTAGTTTGGGGGGGTTTTGTACCCCAAAATGGGGTTTTTTGCGTTTTTCACATGTAGTTTTTAAATATTTCTAATTTTATATTTCACCATTGGAATCAGCTTAAAAAACTACACAATTAAGTTCTTTAAAGTTTTTCTCTATCTCCAACGGTTACCGAGATATTAAAAAATCTAAACACAGTACGTTGTATTGTGGGGCTCCAATGTTATTCTTATGGAGGATAGGGAAAAATTAATATTTCCCATATTAATCAATATTTTTGGATAAAACTTGATATTTAGCTTCATGTGGTTGAGATCTATCCATTTATACTTAAAAATCATAGTTTATGTGTTTATCATGGCAGCAAACCTGCATACTCTTTTCCCATGTTAATCATATAGGGAATAGGAAAACTCCTTTATTTATGGACAGATGTTGATGAAAGTTGGTATAAATGTTAAGATAAAAATTATTCATGGTAGAAATGACTTCTTTCAGTGTTCCTCATAGCAGCTAACCTGCACACTCTTTCCTATGTTAATCTTATGGAGAATAGGCAAATAATTCTCATGTTTATGGACATATTTTTATAAAACTTGTCATATGGTATATTAAATTATTGATTTGGAAATTCGCTGAGTACGCAGGTCTGCTGCGACGGGGGTATTTTATTTGTTCTGGAATAAATTGATAAATCTTATTTCCAACATATGAGGGTATTTTTTTCAAAAAGTTTTAATCTATGTTGAACTAGCCTATTTGATTTTTTGCCTTGTATTATAATTATGAATTACTTGTTGAGGAGTATTGAGTAGTTTATCTTTTGCGTATAAAATAGTGTCAAGAATGTATTGGCCATAAACAGTTAATATTTTAAGCTGTTTAAAATGGACTTTAGCCGAATCATCATGCTTCAGTCTCAGCATTATCCTTATTGCCCTCTTTTGCTATTTTCCAATCAAGATTTTGATCTATGGTTAAGCCAAGAAAATTTGTGCTTGGCTTTTGCTCAATAATTTGAGAGTCAAATACTATAACATGTTCAGTTTGTCTCTTATTTTGAACAGTTTTGAATCTAATAAAATTTGTTTTTTATGATTGAGTACTAAATTTTGATGTAATAAGTAATTTCCTAAATTACGCAGCTTTATGAAAGCAGATAGTTCTATTTGTTCTATTGTTGGTGATGAGATTTTTAAATTTGAATCATATGCATAAAAGCATAATTCACTGCTAGGTTTGTATGACAGTGCTTTATCCATGTCCTTTCTTATAGCACAGAAAAAGTAAAGGTCCTAAGACTGAACCTTGTGGAACTCCTGACTTTATAGGCCGTAATCTTGATGATGTTTTGATCATGTGATTATTCTTCATATGTGAGATTTCCACATATTGAGTTCTGTTTGATAGATATGAAGTAAACCTTTGAAGTGCAATTTTTAATACTCTAATGATTTCTAATTTTTTTTAAGTTAAGTATGTTTAACACTGTCAAAAGCTCTGTATAAGTCCACCATGAAATAGATTTTGAGGTCATATTTGGAGGGCTTACTTCACATGTACTGTTTAAAAGACAACCACGGAATGCTTCTAACATTTTGTTTACAGTCTGAATTTGTGACTTACAACTTAGTGTTTCTGACATAAGTCAACAAATTCTTGGAAAATGTCTCTTGTAGGCAACAATTTATCAATTGTCATTCTCTCTGCTCTTGTCATGATGTCATCAAGCCTTATAGATCTTAATACGCTCGTCGCAGAAGGCCTGCATACTCAGCAAATTTCCAAATCAATAATATGGCAATAATAATACAAGTATGTGAGAAAATTAATCAATAAAACCTTATGATAGATTATAATATTTGCCTATTCTCTATTAGGTATATATAATTATATGTAAAATTTCAAAGTTTATCCTTCACCTTTAGATTCAGCTCAAAAAACTACACAATTTAGTCCCTTAAAGTTTTTTTTAACAGTTACTGAGATATTAAAAAATCTAAACACAGTATGTTTAGTAGGGGCTCCAATTCTAATCTTATTGAGGATAAGGAAAAACTAATATTTCCCTTATTAACCAATAGTGTTGGATGAAACTTTCTATTTAGCTTCATGAGGTTGGGATTCATACATTTATAAATACCCCCGTCGCAGCAGACCTGCGTACTCAGCGAATTTCCAAATCAATAATTTAATATACCATATGACAAGTTTTATAAAAATATGTCCATAAACATGAGAATTATTTGCCTATTCTCCATAAGATTAACATAGGAAAGAGTGTGCAGGTTAGCTGCTATGAGGAACACTGAAAGAAGTCATTTCTACCATGAATAATTTTTATCTTAACATTTATACCAACTTTCATCAACATCTGTCCATAAATAAAGGAGTTTGCCTATTCCCTGTATGATTAATATGGGAAAAGAGTATGCAGGTTTGCTGCCATGATAAACACATATACTATGATTTTTAAGCATAAATGGATAGATCTCAACCACATGAAGCTAAATATCAAGTTTTATCCAAAAATATTGATTAATATGGGGAATATCAATTTTTCCCTATCCTCCATAAGATTAACATTGGAGCCTCAAAATACAACGTACTGTGTTTAGATTTTTTAATATCTCGGTAACCGTTGGAGATAGAGAAAAACTTTAAGGAACTTAATTGTGTAGTTTCTTAAGCTGATTTCAATGGTGAATTATAAAATTAGAAATTTTTAAAAATTACATGTGAAAAACGCACCCATTTTGGGGTACAAAACCCCCCCAAACTACCCGTTCCCATTGACCGGTATGTCTGGTTTACGAACTCGTCCGAGCAGTTGTAGGAATACACCTCTCTACCAAATTTGGTCTCGATCGGACCATTTTTACGAGAGTTATCGTGCTAACAGACACATATATATATACATATATATAAAGTAAAGTTAAAATAATTAACTGAGTATCCTTGACAAACATTATTTTATTTTAACAACATGTTTCAACCTTTAAAGGCCATTTTCAAGTTAATTCAAAATGATAATCTAATATAAACAATATAATATATATATATACGGTATATATACATAATATATATAAAAATTTTAACGACTATTGTTTTTCGACTCTGGGCACCTAAAGACGAAAAAATAACATGGTCCCGGCCTTAAGTCTTCCCATGAGACCTACGGTAATAGCTTCTTCCCTATGGGAAATTCGCTAAAAATCATAGTTTATGTGTTCCTCAAAACAGCAAACCTGCATACTCTTTCCAATGTTAATCTTATGGAGAATAGGCAAACTCCTTTATTTACATCCAGATAATGATAAAACTTGGTATATGGTCAGAATAAAAATTGTTTATGGCAAAAAAAGCCTACTTTTAGTGTTCCTCAAAGCAGCAAACCTGCATTCTCTTTCCCATGTTAATGTTACAGAGAATAGGCAAATACTCTTAATTTATCAACAGGTAATGATTACCTGTAATCTTGTTATATAGGCCTACTTATATTATTACTGCCATATTATTGAAGTGGAAATTCGCTGAGTACGTGGGTCTGCTGTGACGGCGGTATTTGTTTATAATGTTGGTGTAGCCTGTTATATCATTTATTGTGTCATCATGTTGAAAAATGAATTCCACGTCTCAATTGGGAAATTTGCATATTTTGCGATTTAGACCACACACCCCAATATATTTCTAGCCGGCATCCTTACTTGTACGTTCATGGGCTGCAAGTCCTATAGCATTTTTCTGTCTTCACTGATATAAGCTACTTTTCCATTTTGTCTGATTAAAATGTTTGCAGTTTGCCATTTTTCGGAGTGGAATTCATTCTATATATATAAAATCAAAATCATTTTCATCATGAAAAGAAATATTTTGACTTAAGTCTAGAACAAATGCATCGTCTAGCCCTTCACTAGGCAGCTCATCCACTCCTTTATCTTCAGAGTCTGAAGGCGGATCATCTAAATTCTCATTAGAACAGCATGCGAATAAAATTTCCAGTAGGCTTACGTTTATTTAGAAGCTGTTCTTCTCTTTCCACACCTGCAACAAGTCTAGCAATTCTTTCTTTCTCACATTCTAATTTCAAAACTTTCAACTGGCATACTAATTTGCCAAATAAAAAACAATCGCACACAGAAACTTCCTCGCTGTTTATAAAACACACAACAAACGCTCAAGTGGTTTCGTCAAGATATCAATCAACATAGTATATCGCTCAAGCGAGGAATCGTCCAGCATTTCAGGGCATCGCACACCAAACTGACCTTGAGCAGTGAAAGCGGGGGTGTGGGGCGGTCACATGCAAGGGGAGAGGGGCGACAGCTACACAGGTCAGTGCTGCCAACCATATGACAAAAATTTTCCAAACCAAAAATTGACCAGGATTCCTCCGCTTAGCGTTCTCTCGCGAGTTAAGCAGCCAAAGAATAACACCATACTTTAAATGGCATGCTCCTATGGTTGCCAGCACTAATAGCAGTGTAGCAAGCTTAAAATTAAATTTATTAGGGGTGCAATTCTTAAGGTTTCATATAATGTGTTACAACCAAAACCAGAATGAAAATAATACCCTTTGACTTGTTGTTTTGGGATTTCTTTCATTATCTTCATCCTCCATAAAATACTGAGCAGCAGTGCTCCGTCTGTTCTTCTCAGTTGCCATTTCTCAACTGTGATGCACATAAAAAACTACCTACAACATATGAAAAGAATCTCCATTTACAATGTAATCAATACCAGTATTCAATTTCTGCAGCCACTACTATTACTTATAACGGATAAATCCATTATTGAAATACCAGTCACTTATGACCAAGAGCTTTCAAAATAAAAACCTAGCTATAAAAAACCTTAACACCTTAACAGTTTCTTTTTTTTACCTTAACAGTCCCAAAAGTGTATTTTTTTTATTTATAAACTCTTATTGTATATTTTAAGAAAAGTTGATTAAAGAGAAAAAACATTTATTAAACATATTTTGAGTGGTACAATTTGAGTTAAACTATTTTTTCGTCTTCTGAACCAAGGAACGCACAACAATAGCCTACTTAAGGGATAGATTATTTTGACAGAAAATAAACTATAATGCACTTAAAAACCCAATTAGGCCCTATAAGCAGTTCCTAAAAGCCTATAAACTAACAAGACTTCATAAAACTAATGAACAAACATGATGATAATGAATTTGAGTTGCCTATAAGATTGCTTGCAAACACAAAGGAATAAGCAAACGGTTCATAAATGAATTCTAACACATTCTAGTGGTGAACTAATGAACTACAGCGATATATCGTGACAACAGAGACCATTTTTTTACCCGGGAACTTTAACGACTTTCGTACTATACCGACCACACAGCTATTAAGGAAAAATAAAATTATAAATGTTTATAGTCATGTGATATAATGAACATAAAAAATAAAAATAACAAACTTACAAGACTTTGTTCGTTTGTCTGCGTCGCTCAAAACTTGTCGATGTCAGCGAGAGGTGTACGGAACGAATTCCCGCCTTCAACCGCCACATGTATTCTGCCAGATAGGATTATAGATGCATTCATTCATTAGTGCTCTGCAGAGTTACGTAAGGTTGGCTATTGCTAATATACATATTAAATATAAATGTAGTAATACTAATAACCTTACCTAACTTAACTCTGCAGAATGGAGAATGACAGAATATACATTGCTGAGGTGTGGTCGGTAGAGTACAAAAGTACCAAATTTACTTAAGTTGAGTTCTTCCCCTTTATTGCTGTGTATGCCTACTTCATGACATTTTTACATGTTGTAGGCCTATGTTAAGTTAATACAAACAGTACTTTTGAATGAGATTCACAAGCAATAATTTTAAGGGAAATCAATTTATAACTGTAAAGTGGTGTACATTTTGATATATAGCCCTCTGCTGAGTTAAATATGGTAGTCTAGGTCATTTTACTTTCATTAAGGCAAAGTGCCATACAACTCATTATTAATTTAACTAAATTAGTTAAATTAAATAATTAAATTTCAATATAATTAGTTAATTGTATTTAACCTTCCATGTATAACCTGATCTGAATAGTTATACTAAATAAGGAATCAAAGTTGAGGTGTGAGCAAGCTAACTAAAAAATACCTGCTGCTGCGTTTACAATATCCCACAATAACGAAAATTGATTAAATTTACACTTTATCACCTCTTAGCATCTTATTATACACAAATTATATTTAAACAGATCAATTTTTTTGTTGGCTATTAGGCCTAGGCTCTTTGTAAACCCCTAAATAGCTGTAACAGTAAATAATAATGTATTGTTCTGTTATTTACTTAGAATTTACCAACTAGTCTTTCTACAATTAATTTCTGTTGACAAAGCCTATTGTATACTTGAATATTTAACGGCGAATAAATCTATTGGCTATTGCCTACGTATGTTAAATAGGTTAATCGATAAAAATAAACTATTGAAGTAACCGTAATTAAGCGATTTGAAACAAAATTATAACCTAAACATTCCAACTATTCAGATGTAAACGAGCCCCAAATCCCTAAAACCCAAAAACTAACCTCAAACTTGGGACACGAAATTGAACTTTCTTTAGTTTCTAAGTAAGATTACTAAGTCAATATATAACTCAGTATAAATGTTTTAAAACTCCCCTAATTTCATTATTGGACCATAATGATTTAATATTTTTAGACAGACGACATTGCGATTCGGTGTTAAACTATAGTTGAACACCGTAGACAAGACATTTATTCCACTGCCACTGATTCATTCTTCATTCTTTCTTTTATTCTGTTTTGCCGTTAGAAGGCTCAGCTTTGGATATGCAGCTTCGAAGTTCACTATATTTTCTTATTATGGAATTCCCATTTAAATTTTGTGGACATCCCGGGGATCGAACCCATCACCTCTTTCACCGAATTCCAAGACTCTAATCATTCGACTAGCATATACCCTTCATTTCATAGCCAAACCCTCAGACTGAGACTAAAATGATGATAACTGAACACTGAAATTTATAAGAGCTGAAACTGAAGAGTGGAGACTGAAACTAAACACTTTACAAGTCAGTTAGTTTAGTGTTCTGGTCAATGTTTCGTTAAGAAAATACTCCTTGACAGAAATGAAAAACTCTCTTCAAATCTCATTTGTATTTATAAAATTCCATAGATTTGTCTAAAAACCCCCTGTATCGTAAAAGTAGTCTGTAATATCAGAGATGAACGGGTAGTAAGTAAATTTACTATCCGTTTCTCCCTGGTAATATCCATGGATTTTGTAAGAAGGTTACAAAAACCATGGCGTCTGTCGCCACTTTATTTGTAGTTGTGGTTTCAGTTGTAAAAAATTCCCTAGCCCTTCTTCATGTTGAAAATAGCACATTGATCTCGGTTTTAACGATCCTCGGAAGGAAGCGATATCAAAATGTATTTCCCACGTTTTACGAACTCACAGGTAAACATAAAACAAATTTTTTTTTATATCTTTATTTACATTTACAATCTGTTCAAAAATTGGAACATTAAGCAAATTTGAGGAATTTACAAAACATTAGTTAAAATTCATTTTAAAATGAATTTAACGTCAAGGTTGCGTTATACAACGCAAATGATTAAGAAAAAAAACACGAACACAAATATATGACAGTTAAACAAAACGTAGGTGAACATCTAAGACATGAGTCCTCTTTAGTCTATAGGTAGCATTGCTATTGTCCAATAGATTAACCGCCAAGAAGTTGGGATGTTTTTCCAGCTTTTCGAGGTATTTCGTGCCAAATCTTCTAATTTCTTCTTTGACTGTGGGGACGCCACAAAATGACACCAGTTAATTGAATGTAAATATAGTATTTTACAGTTCTCCTTTCACCTACGTTCAACACGGTAAACCAGGCAGTATAGGTGAACAAACAAACAAGTGACATTAGAGAATAGAGTATTTTACACTTCTCCTAATTCACCTACAACATGGTTACTAGATAGGAGAGGATATGTGGCACAGATAAACATAAAACGAAAGACACTAGATATTGTATTTACAGTTCTCCTATGATAAACCTCTCACATATTACTTCTAAAAACACAGTTATTCAGTGTGAAACGTTTCAGATCTTAACATGACAACATGAATTATATGGAAGTATATTATTTTATAGTTCTCCTCATCATGTTCAACATGGTTACTAGAGATGATACAGGGTACAAGTAAACATGAAACAAAAAGACACCAGTGAATTATATGTAAATTGTAAATATAATATTTGACAGTTAATTGAGAAAGAATCAATCTTGTTGAATGATTGATTATTTACATTTGATTTCACCAACCTCATAATAGCATAAAAGGCTCAAATTTGTGTAAGCATATTGTTTGTTTTTTCAACCCGAACCAATTACCTAGATCAACCGTTAATTGTAATGAATGATTTTGAGCTTCCAAACTCATCAGATACTAAATACCTCGGGTTGATTTTTGATAAAAATTTAACATGGGAGCAGCACATCAATATGTTATCAGAGAGAAACGGATTATAAGTATTTTTTAGTATCCGTTCATCTATGATGTTATGCTCCAAATTATCGTCACAGCTATTTTTGTTAAGTAGATTTGCAAAATTCCAAAATTTATTTTTGATGAAATTAATTTTCTCATCGTTGATTGAGTCGCGACTGAAGTATGGCATTGTACTCTGGGGCTCTGCTTCCGGCGGGTTGTTTTCCCGCGTATTCAAAATTCAAAAAAAGGGCTGTCCGAATAATGACTTGAGTAAATAGGCGAACGTCCTGTCGAAGTATTTTCCCTTCTTTAAATATATTAACCCTAGCATCGCTCTATATTTTCCATATTATATGGTTTTATAAATTTAAATTAAATTCTATTCAAACCGGTGCAGACCTTCATAATTATAATACGTGCAATAAATTCCAACACAGGCAAACCGCACCTAGAATAGAAATAACAGCTTCTCTTCCTCAAAATTTAGGTCCAAAATTGTTCAATAAACTCACCACACATTTAAAACAAATTGAAACCCGCTCAGTATTTGAAAAACATTTAAGGCATTTCTTGGTGGAGGGGTTTTTTTACTCTGTCAATGAGTTCTTTAAATAAAATAATTATTGTATTTATAAGTTTTTATTATAATTTCATCTGTATTTTGACAATTTTAATTTTTATGGAAGACTCTTTTTATTTTTATCGTGACGTTGCAATACAATTGTAAAACATTGTCAATCTGCAAATAAACGAATTTTGAATCAAATCTCCCAAGCCCAAATACATAATATCGGAATTTCAAAAACATGAATGAGATTATTTTTATGCAAGACCAAATTTCTTGGCACTTTGTTGAAAATTTAAATTCTGTTGATGAAATGGTTCATAAGCTTAATTCTTCCATTCTAAGTCTCTTTGACAAGCATGCCCCTATAGTAACCAAACACTTGACAAAACAAAAACCTGTTCCATGGATAACGCCTGAAATAAAAAATTTGATGGCAAGGCGTTATTGCTTATTCAGAAGAGCAAAGTGCTGAACTGAAACAGCAATATCGTTATCTTCGGAATCGAGTAAAACAACTCTTGCGAAATTCTAAGCTAGGATACATAAGCAATCTTTTTGAAAATCAAAAACAATCTTCAAAACTTTTATGGCGTAAAGTTAAAAGTCTTGTGCTGGGAAACAATCTGATCATCAAAAAGTGCATATTCCGTTAAATGAATTAAACATTTACTTCTCTTCTTGCAGTCAAAATATTAACCAGCATCAGGTTGATAGCTACTTAAATTATTTAGTTAACTCCCCAATCCCTGATCTAGGATTCCCTGAGTTTCAATTCAAACCTGTTATATAATTTGAGGTTCTGTGCGCTATCCGCAAAATTCGAAGCAATGCTGTCGGTTCTGATGGAATATCTATTCGTCTCATCAAACAAATACTATTTGCCATCCTCCCTACTGTAACATACATTTACAACACATCTTTAAGACGGTGTTATTTTCCTTCTCAGTGGAAGTCTGCCGTCATCCGCCCCTTAAACAAGGTCTCAGCCCCGACAATATGTCGTGGTTTCAGGCCGATAAGTATTTTGCCCACTGTATCTAAAGGCCTAGAAAGAATCGGTCACTGTTAAATCACTGAATGCATCACTAACAACAACATTTCGTCTGACTATCAATATGGTTTTAGAACAACGCACAGTACAGAAACAGCACTTCTCCGAGTGACTGAAGACATAATACTATCCATGGATTGCCGGCAGGGAACGATTCTTACCTTATTTGATTTTTTCAAAGCATTTGGCAGCGTAATTCATGAGATATTAGTTCAGAAATAAGAGCCATAGGGTTTTTTCCTGAATGCACTTATATGGCTGAGATCATATCTATCAGATAGGTGGCAACGTGTGGAAGTTGGTGACATGAGATTAGACTGGGAAACTGTTACTTGTGGTGTGCCTCAAGGATTAATTCTTGGACCTCTGCTCTTTGTACTGTACGCAAATAACATAAACTCAACTCTAGTTCACTGTAAACACCATATGTTGCTGATGATTTGCAAATCTATCACCATTTTACTACAAACAACATCAATGACTGTGTCAGAAATATCAATGAGGACATAAATCACATTGTTGCCTGGGCTGACTAAACCATGACAAGACCAAATCAATGGTGACTTGTCATACTCGACTTCGCAACTCAATTGACTTTGACCTCATCAATCCAATTACTGTTTGCGGCAATGCCCTTCCGTACTATAACAATTTAAAAATGTTGTCTTAAAATTCAGTCGGGTATGACTTTCAATTCAACACTCATATGAGGATGAGGTAGTTGCTGACAAACGCAAAAAGGTTTTCCCCTCCATACACTCACTGAAGAAATTACATAACTTTCTGCCACAACATATTAAACTGCACTTGATCAAATCACTTGTACTACCTCACTTTAGTTCGGTACTGCAACTCAGTGATCAATGACATGACTGTGGCTCAGTCGGGTATTCTCCAGCGATCTCAATACTTTTGTTTAGGATTTGTTTATGGTCTGAAACGTGACGAGCGTATCACACCATACTTCCGTCAGGCTAATATCTTAAAACTAAATGATCAAAGAGCAATCAAAATTCTGACATTAACCTTTTCAATATTAAAAACTGGCTTACCAAAATACTTTGCATCAAATTTTAATTTTGTGTCTCCAGATAGTTCGCATATTTCGCGTTCTGCTTCATCATATGACCACAGCTAATGGCAGGGCTTTTGGCTTATGTTTGTGGCCGCCTGCCATTTATGGAATAGCTTATCCTTACGTACTCGATCCTTAGAAAAACGTTCCCTTTTTGTGGCGGCACTGAAATTTCCTTTTTTCGAGTGTATGGTCACGGCTGGTGTGGCTTAGGGTTTCTGTGTGCCTGACGGCTGGTACGTGTGTGCTTGTATAAAAATATATTTTTACTTATTTACTTTTATATATTTTTTGTTTAGATGAATATATTATGTACAGTAGTTAATAAGTTGAATGTATATAGATTTTTTTGTATCCTGTTGTAAATTTTTAATTTAATGTTTCTACACCAGGTTAAGTGTAAGAAAGAGCCAAGTGGCCTTAACTTTGCCTGGATAAACGATTTTTCATTTCATTTCATGAGGATGCTGACAGGGAGTGAGTGGGGTTTCCATTGGTGATTTTTAAAATAGTTCTTAATACATTTTCTTGATGGCAGTTATTGTAGATTAAAAATTCCTATTTTATAGTATTTAAAGCCACCAAACCTATAGGCTAATTTCAAATTTTATGTTTATATAGAATATTGATACAAGTCCTATTTACAAATATTTAGATACAATTTTGTAATTGGGCCAAAGTAATTATTATCCGAGATATATGCGGATGCCCATAAACACTACAGAACATAGGTACTGATAGCAGCGGACATGCATACTTATCACATATTTAATTCTAATGGGAAAACTGCTGGAATTGATCAGTATATATGTCACATATGGTGATGGTATGTTGCATCACAAATTATTATTGAAGAAATATAAGTTTGCTGAGTATGTAGGTCTGCTGTGGCAAGCTATTTATTGTTCACAGAATTTTACTGTTTAATGTTTGAAAGAGATTGACACGCCTGCAAGTCAGCAACATTGCTAATACTGTATCAGAATAATTAAAGATCATCAGATTTTTACTTTACTTAATTTAAAAATATGCATGCAAGAAGCAAAATCAAAAAAATCTCGAGCATTGAGAAACCTCAATGCTCAAACTTGAGACCATATTTTTCCTGTCAGAGATTAAATGTGGAAATGTAAAAATCATTATGACAAATTGTTTTCCATTTACAATAAAGAATAACGCTTAATAAAAGAATGAGCAGGAGGTATGTGAAGTCTAAATCTGGACTTGAACAACCTGATCCATCTTATCATAATAAAAACCTAAAATAAATGTATAGACATTGGGTATTCACGGGTATTTCGTGGTCTTGAGAAATGAAATGGAATAGCCTGAAACATTCACAGCAACATCCATGTTCTTCTCACTCAACTATTAATGCTCCCTTATACTATTTCTTAAGTTATATACTACACTACAGTCAAATCACTTAGGATAAATCAAAACAGCCTTAGAGATAACATTATATATATATATTTTTGAAATTTATACTGTACAATTAATTATGACAGTGTGAAATTATAGAGATGTTTAAGATATTAAATTTAATCTGCTATTTAATCTTCTAAAACAAAGATGTATAAAAAGGTTCAATAATGTTAATATTTTAAACTAACTGTTCTGAACTTTGTGCAGATAAGTCTAGCAATCTCCATGCAGCTTTAGGGTTTAGCTCAGTTTTATCCCTACAAAGTACCCAAACATAATTTACCCTAAGGACCTTTTCAGGGTCACCTTCAACCACAACTCCCTTTGAGTCTTTAACACAAAGAATTTGTTGAGAAGTGAATGTTATCACCAATATAGGGCCCTGTTCCATAACTTTACCCATAGTTATGTCAACATTATCGATATCTAATACTTTCGATGCAAATCTATATCCAAGTTGTTGCGCTTGTCTGATAGGAGTCGATAGCACATTATATGGTCCTTCGTGGCACCAGTCTTTCAATATATCTAGCTCACCTCGGATCATTGCCTCTAAAATATTGGGAATAACGTCAGTCTCACATTCCCTCAAAAACTCGGCCTTATCAAAATTAGGGTCTAATTTACAAATTTCTGTCAAAGTCTCAGAAAGCTCTGTTTTCTGAAACAATCCCCCCATGACATCTGACACCTTATCAGTGAACAGTCTTGTTGCTCTTATGACAGGATTATCACTCTCATCATACTTTATTTTCCAGTCCAACACTTTATTCACATAAGGGTTATTATCTTTGAAGTTTTGCCAGCTCTCATAAAATTTTGAATCTTTGTGCAGCTCGACTCCTGTGGCATCTATGTTTGCCTCAACAACTTTGTTGTCCTGAACAGCACTGACGTCACTACGCATCCTCAGCTTTTCTGGCGGCCTGTACACATGTGCATGTATTCCAGTTGTGTCTAATTCCTGCTTCACTGCTGCTGCAGTCTGGCTGATGGTTTGGAAAGCTCCTGATTTTCCCAACTTTTGGCCACTTTCTGTCAATGTCTCTGCCGCTCCTTTTGCTGTTTTACCAATTTCTTCTTTAATTTGACCTGTAACATTAGTAAATCATGTAGTCTCGAAATGTTATGGATTTATTGTTTGTATTGATTGACAGCTCGTGTTAAGGGCTTAAGTATGAAGGGCTATTTCCAGTTTGGTAATTAGAAAAAATACTTCTGGTTAAAAAAATATGTTCCTGTTACTGTCCCTGGGTCTTTAGACCTTTCTATGACGTATACATTATAAATTAATTTTAGTGAAATTTGCTCAAAATATAATATTTAAAAATGTTCAAGGTTGATATTTTCATAAACTATACATTAGACTCCCTATCATTTGGCTGGCCACCGGAATAAAATCCCTTTTTTTATTCCTTCCATTTTAGTTTCCGCACTCAACCAACAGCAGCATAATGATTTTTAGAAAATAGTGTGACAATGCTAAACTGAAGAAAAGATGCAGCAAAACGTTACCTATTTCTTTTAAACTCTTATCAGTATTGTACTGTATAGTAGTATATACATCATTCCAGTACAATTTCTGTGTTGTATGGTTTCTTTTTCAGTGTATTTAGGCCTACAGTAATTATGTTTAAATGTGTTAAATAAATTAATAATGTCAGTGTCAAGTGTACAGTACATGTTTTTATTAGACAAAACCAACATTTCTGAGGACAGGTTGTGCATGGCAATTAAGACTGTGATGCATCAGTCATTTTCATAAACTGTATGCTAATTACTACAATAAATTAAGGTTAAATGAAATAAACCATATCAGTGGACTGACACATACTTTCTCCCTTAAGTCAATTCAAAACGACAATCTTTATTAAAACTATCATATTCTTTAACGTTGATCTAAATATCATTTAATAATTTATTGTTTCAAACATAATCACCCAGTTTGGGGGGCCAAACCCCCCCTGTAATACCAAGTTTTTTTTAAAATTTGTTTTGTTTGACCTTATTCTGCATACCAAGTTTCATTGAAAACGGTTTGGAAATAAGAAAGAAATTGATTTTTTACAACATTTGCTGCGGGCGGCAACGGTCGTTGCCGCACCGTCCTCTCCACCGGTGCACGTACACGATTGTTGCTGCCATTCCATTGTTGCTTAAATACTTCAGTGAGCTGCTAGCACTTCTCCGGTGCCTGTGTTTCTTATTGTACTTGTGGCAAGGTACATTTCTTTAATTTTTGGCAGTGTGAGTTTTTGATTTAAAAGTTGACATTAAACTCGTTAACATTGTGTATTTGTAAATAGTAAATACTTTTTTGTTGAATTACCGAAAAGGTAAGTTGTGGGAAAAGGGTAAAAAAATAAAAGGTGCCACAAATGTAGCAAGAGAAATATCCATAAAACGGCCATTTGGCATTGCACCGAGTGTGAGGACCGTTCTCTTTCCACAACGGGATGAATGGAAGGATGGAGTCTGCCCATTACCATCCTGCGATCGGGAGTGGTACACTGATGGGTTCAAGAGCAGTCGGGGCACAGGAGCAGGCATCTTTGGGGTGCAGGACAACGTCCGGTCAGGTATTTCTATGGGGACTTTCCCTACTTTTTTCCAGGCTGAGATCACTGCCATTAGGGAATGTGCTAGTATTTTGATGCTAGATCATGAGGGCCTGTCTATCAACATATTCTATGACTGTCAGGCGGCTCTTACAGCTCTGGACTCTGTTGAGTTCAACTCTAGGGTTGTGTGGGACTGTTTTAAGCTTGTGTCCTGTGTAGGCAGACACAATGAAGACACAATGACTTTGTTGGGTTCCAAGGCACTCTGGGGTGGATGGCAATGAAGTAGCGGATGGGCTGGCCAATAGGGCTGCATCATCTCGCTTTGTGGGCCTCAGCCCTTTTGTGGTTTCCCGCGCTGCAGTATTTCAGACTATCAATTCCTGAGCTAGGGATTACCATAAGAAAAGATGGGCGGAACTTTTCCTTCATAGGGTAAGTAAGCTTAATCTGTGTTCTCCATCTCGTCAGGTTGCGAAGAGGTTCCTGAAACTTGTCAGGAAGGATGCCAAACTCGTCACAGGTATCGTCACTGATCACGTTAATCTGAGGAAGCATCAACTATGCATGCGGGTCTTTGAAGACAACCCTCTATGTAGGAAATGTTATCTGCAGGAGGAAACTGTGGATCATCTGCTCTTTGATTTTGTAGGGTTGACAGAGGTGAGGTCCTCCATCCTAGGTCATTTAGTAAGGGGTAGTTTTCTGCCTTCAGACGAGCTCATCAACAGGTTGTTGCAGTTCTCCAGGTCTCTTCATTTGGAAGATTCCTGAAGATTTGAAGATTCTCCAGGAGAGAGAAGTTCAGGGGTGCGCAAAAAGCCGCTATGACTGATGTGCCTTGGGAATAATCCGCCCTTTCGAATGAATGAATGTGTCACAAGTAAGTGTTTTGATGTCTGGCACAAGTGAATGTAACATATCAGGGTGGGCTGGCGGGGTTGTAAATGGTATATTTTTATCTTATTGTAGAATTTTTATAACTTAAAATCAAATAAATGTTATTTTTGACTTATAATATTGAGTTTTTTTAAATATTAGAACAAAAAAAAGTGCAGATAGGTAAAAGAACGTCACCAGGTGCGGGAATATAGGATCGTTACCCCGAAAAAAAATAGCTGTAAATGCCATTTTTTTGGTCTATTTTGCATTTCTTTACTGTTTTCCATCAAAAGACATCAAATGGTGAGTAAAAAATTTTCTAGCATATACCACCCAATAAAATGCATGCAATATAGCATCCATTTTAGCAGCGAACATGTTCATATTCTCCATAAGAATAACATTGGGCGCTCTCAGACAACATACTGCGTTAATCATGGACAGTATATTTACATATACATATTAATATAATGAATTTTTGTCTGTCCTTTATATCAAATATTACATATTTTGTTTTCATGCTGAGAACCATGAAATTCTTGTCAAACCAATAACGCAGACATTTTAAATCTTCCTGGATTAGGTTATGAATTGCGTCTAGGTTGCTGTCTGCATAAGTTAATGCTGTATCGTCAGCAAAAGCCGTCAAGTGCCAATAGTGGCAATAGGATGTTTATGCAACCGAATCGGCACGTTTTTCCCATAAGAATAACATAGTGTCGATTTTTTGGACAACTGGTTTTTGGACAGTTCAAAATGACCCTTATTCATATCCAATCTACTGCCTGATATTATACAACATCATTTTTATGAAAAATAAAACCACATGCACGAGACCTAGGCCCCCGTTTGCCAAGTCCCACTGTTATAAATCGGCTGTTATAAATTTTCTTTCCAAAATAATTTTGAGTTACTATTTTTCAGAAAAAAATGTGCCAGTAGATGCCCCTTGGTGAGATCTGACATGATTAGGAAGAGTTGATATCAAAAGATTATTAGTTTCCAAGATATCGGCAATTTTCTAAATTGAAAATTACATGGTATAATTTATGTCTCTAAAGCATGTAAAGATGTCCAGTTAACATTTTCTTTTTCAATGGATGGACATAGAAGTATTAACTGTGTCTACTACAGTCACTCATACAATGTTTCAAAAATAATGTCTAAAACAGTCTTCCTATGTGATCAATCTGAATTAGTTCTGACTATAACAACAACTTAACAAATAAATTGAATATTAACTTGATGATGCCAATTGTTCAAACACACAGTAAAGCACATACACTAATGAATTGATTGTGAATATAGGTTTTTGCAGTTCCTCTTTAACTCACATTCGAAATGGTTACTAGAGAAGACACACAGTACAGTAATGTAAATATGATACTTGACAGTTCTCCTATAACTCACATACAACATGGTTACTAGAGAAGATATATGTACATGTAGCCATAAAAGAAAAGACACTAGCTAATTTGAATAAAGTACCTGGTGACCGAGCTTTGCTCGTATAGAATAAGACATGTATTATAAAAATTAATTAGAAAAATTAAAACACATTTATTACTCAATGAAAACATTTATGTGGTTGAAATAAAACACATTTAATACACCATAATTAATATAGCACTGAACAAAAAGTATCGCCCCTGGTGGGGATGGAACTCGCGGCCTATAGTTCTTGAGGCCGACACGCTACAACTCGGCTACGACGTTAATCAATTGAGCGATGCTGTTTAACGTCTTTTAGCCAAAGCCGATCATTTACTGTTTAATTATCCATACCGTTATTATTAGCCTTTGATCAACTGATTTTGTTATAAACGGAATGAGGATTGAAAAGCAAAAGAGAAATTTAATTTACATCAATTAATTGGTTTGTTACAGTGGCTTCAAGCAATACAACGAATACGTTTTCTATCAAAACACGGAAGATTTTGGAAATTCTTTTTTCTGCCTTTATTTCGCACAGCTATGTTATCCTTAAGTTTTTACAAATTGCTTAATAACCTGATAATTTTGCATTTATTTAATTCATAATATAAATATTAATGCATAGCCTCTATATTGTTCCCCGCAGTCTTCAATCAAGAACTGTCAAACGGTTATAAACAGCTGTTTTGGTTCGTATTGTTTAGATTTTATTCTCCATAAGCGTAATGTTAAATTTTTAGATTTTAAACTTAATATTACAGTAAAACACGAATTTTCCTGGACATTAGACCTATCTAGAACTTATTTTCTACTCGGAAATTAGTTATTTCCAAAATTTAAAGAAATTCCTCGGTGCCGTTTTCGAGATCCGTGTGCAAATATATATATATATATATATATATATACAAACCTTGCTCGTATTATAGTATTGGATTGAGGCAGTTGTAGGATGGATTATTTACATTTGATATCAGTCCTATTGTTCCTAGGCTATTGTAAGTTTGATAACAAAAACTATAAAGCACACAAAGAAATAAGTTAGTGTACAATAAATTAGTAACATCTTAACACAAGGATAATGTAAGTTTGATGGCACACTAAAAATAAGTTAGTGTATAATCAATTAATAATGTGAATAATGTGTAAAAAGTCTTATATAAATTCAATTTTGTCTTGTAGTATAGTACAGCATCTTACATAAAAGGCTCAAATTTCATGCTGGTGAGCATGATGCATGGTGAGCAAATTTCATTAATTCGGCATAATAATTGATAGGAGCTTGATTTATTTGTAGGTAAGAGTGCAACGGAGATAGAACATCGATTGACTTGTGGTGATGATATTGAACTTTACTCTTTTAGTTGTATTTATGACATGTTAGCATATAAACTAAATTTTAATACCATATGATAGTCATTTCTTGATACTTCTAAACTGGACACTTTGTATATTTCAATAGCTCTCTTATTGTATTGTTATGTTCAATAATGCCTTTAGATACATTGAGAAAGGTATAAGATTGTCTTGCATAACATTATAAGGTAAGCCAGAAACAAAATTAACGGTTAAAATCAGCTAAAAAACTACACCATGAAACCCACTATTATAAAAGAAAGTTTGTAGCAGGGACGTTAATTAAATTACATGAAAGACCAATCAGTCAAAGTAGTATTGACGTCAGGCTACTTTGGATACCCTTGTTAAAAACACATTTTAAATAAAAGTCCTGAAACCCATCCCAGCCACATTTGTTTCTGAAGCTCCAGTGCCTAGAGTTCACGGAATGGTTTTGAGATCCATGCTTTCGTGACTTTCCTCGGACGAAACTTTGGTGCGGGCTGAATGTCCTGTTCCCGGCCTGTAGCCTGGAGCATGCCGTTTTTCTATTTATAGGATTTCAGTACCAGTGCCCGTACAGGTGCTTGGAGGAAACGTGAAGCCGGCCAATGTAGGGTTCCCGGAAGTCAACAGAGGTGGGTCTAAAACCAGCTGGCGGTGACTAGTACCTCCCCCCTCCACCTACATCCTACGCACTAGTCAGCCTAATCTGGCGAGTGATGTGTGTGTGTGTGTATATGGTTGCTGGCCAGCCCTCATGGAGGCGACGTTGCCAGTGCAAATGTACAGGTATGTGTTTTGTAAATAGTATTATTTTGTGTCTCATCTTGAGTGATTTATTACCATGTTTTTTAGATTCGTAATAAGTATATGTAACTGTGTGAATTGAATTTTCGTACTAGTGTTTCATGTGTATGAATATGTGGTTGGATGATGTAAAATAATGAAAAAAATAAAACCCCTAAAAAATGTACGTTAAGTAGAGTAATGTAGATTATAATTAAGGTCACTTCATTACGGGAGGAGTTTCCTTACCTCCCAAAACGTAGTGTAGTTAAACACTTGACTTGAAAAGAAAAGTCTAAATAATTAAATAAATAAATTACCTGATATATATTTTACCTGACTGAGGGAAAAAGACTCATGCAAGAAATATGGACAGCTGGAATCACATGGGATGAAGCTATTCCAGAAAACTTACTATCTATGAGGAGAACTTGGTTTGTACATCATGAGAAGAATGATATTTGGTGCTGCACGTTCACCTTTCTCAGCTCAAAAGATAATGAATTTGAATGCTCTACAATATGTCAGACTTCAAAGTATTTCACTACTTCAAAGAGTGGTTGATTTGAAAATACCTTGTTGTACCGTATTAAAAAAATAATAAAAAAATATAAAAAAAAATTGTCATTTAAGTTCTAATAAGGAGGCCGGTTAAGATAGCCAAGTAGTTTTGTTCAAACTTGATGTAGGATGACTCACTATTGTAAACCCTAAAGAACGATTCTGATTGGTTGTTGGATTCACAGGGTCCAGGCAAACTGTAACTTGAATCCTGTAACCCACCGAAGTTATAAATAGAGGTGCAGAGCCATGTGCTCCTCCTTTTTAGTTCAGACTCAGTAGTGATTGGTTTCAAAAATGTAAAATTAGTAATGTTACCTACTAAATTATCAAGTGCCCCAATATTTGGGTAAGTCATTATTATTTTCTTTCTTAAGGGTATTTTTTCTTTTAAAATTATATAAATAATAAATAATTAACTGAATTGTCTTTTTTCTAGGGCTTATGGTACTTATGGTACTCATGGTACTTATGTAACTTCTGAAATTTATGTAAATGGAATAAAATAAAGGAAGAATTATGAAGTGTCTTAACCGGCAATTAAAAGATTATTTTCAATTAAAGGATTATTTTCAATTAAAGGATTATTTTCAATTAAAGGATTATTTTCAATTAAAGGATTATTTTCAAATGCAAGATTTCATTAAAAGAAATGTAATGAAGCTCAAGAGTGTGTTATTTACTTTTTATTAACCAAAACTAAAAGATTTACATGTGTATCAAACCCAACTGGTACACCGTTGTTAACGGAAGTGGACTTCATAAATGTGACAGTATCCAGTTACATAAATTTTGCGATACTAGCGAAAATACTTATGCGGCAGTAGCTTATATTCGGACAACCAGAGGAGATGATATTGAAGTAAGCTTAATTGCAAGTAGACACAGAGTTGCGCCTCTAAAAGTCTTGACAATACCAAGACTTGAACTTATGGCAGCAATTTTAGCATGCAAACTTCAAAATGTCGTTCTTCAGGAATACTCTGTTAAGTTTGATCAAGTTGTAATGTGGTCAGATTCAACAGTTCTACTATGGATCAGAGGTAAGGCAAGAAAGTTTAAAACATTCGTCGCTAAATGAATAGAAAAAATAAAAGAGGATACTGGACCAAAATAATGGAAATGGGTTCCATCGGAAGAAAACACAGCTGATTAGTAATTATGCAACCAGAACCAAAAATATTACTGAGCAAATAGAAGATCAGTGATTCAACGGTCCGAATTATCTGAGGAAACAAGAAAGACATTGGCCTCAAGAGAATTTCAACACTAAGTATCAATCACTACCCAAAACTAATAGGTGATATGTCGGTTAGACAACTGAAACTGAAGATACTACAATTTAACCTGACAGAACGTTTTTCATCTTTGAGTAAATTACTGACGCAACATGAGGGTTTGTAATCTACATAGGGCATTGGGAAGACTCAGTTCTCGTGAGGTGGAGGGATGTTACTACTTCTCTATAAATTCCTATTGGTCTTTACTAACTATGATATACTTTTATATTTCAAATGTCATATGGTTTTAAAAATAATATGATTAACAACAATTAACCCAGTCCCGTCTAATGACGTCAATTGTACGTCAGCCTATTTCGCTAGACAGATGCGGCGTGCGTCCCGCGGCGCGGGCCGCGGGACGCATTATGGTTATAATAATAATACATTACTATGGTATATTATTATTAATAAATAATAAATATATAATAATATATTATAATAAATAATAATAATATTATAATAGTTATAATAATAAATATATATGGTGGTTATAATAATAATAATAATAAATACCTTTATTGCAGCAAAAATACAATAATTAATATCATACATTACAAGATTAGAAAATAAAGAAACAGTTCCATGAATTTAATATAAATAAAAAGTAAAATATATAAAATATAAATAACTGTAATGACAAAGTAAGTATGAAAAAAAGTCTTACACAATATGGCTGCAAATGCCGCCCCAACAGGCACTATTGCCCAATTATAGGGGAAGCTTGAAAATACTAAAAAAAATCCATGACCAGGAATACAAACTGAAAAAAAACTATACTTATACTTATATCCATCAAAATAATAAAATAAAATCTAACTTATATATAAAAATAAAATAAAGTGAAACATCAAATAAAGTGAATCCGTGATAACAGACATACAATTTCAATAAACAAAAATCAACTTTACTATATTAAGTGGGACAAGCAAAAATAATCCAATAACATGGACGTTTTGACGTACCTATGTACGTTAACATATAAAAAAAATAATTATGTTAGAAACTGGCGGCATATTCTTTTAAACTTGGCCCGGTGAAAAGAAAAATCGATATTATTATTCAATGAATTAAACAGCAGCACAGCCTCATTCAAAGGTGAATTGCTGTGAGCCGCAGTCCTGGCGAAGGACTGATAAAGCGCCCTGCTCGCTCGACCGCCGTATCGCGGCACATGCCACGACACACCGGCCAAGGTCGCAGGGTCGTCCACGTCGCCAGCCACCACGTCACGCAGATAACACAACAATGCAACCTTTCTCCTTAAATCTAGTGACTGAAACCCAAACATTTCTAACATCTCCCTATGCCTAATTAACCAAATCGGATGATTAGGAATACCCACAAACTTAAAATAGAGCATCCTCAAGAATTTCTTTTGAACTTTTTCCAACATATCTGTGTATATAAATGAGTTTGGAGACCAAATAATAGAAGCAAATTCAAGCCTAGAACGAACAAGAGATGTGTAGAGTAATTTAACAGTGTTTATATCCCTGAAATAATGAGACATTCTGTAGATAAAACCAAGTAAGCTATATGATTTGTTAACACAGGAAATTACATGGTTATTAAAAGATAAACTATTCTCAATTAAAACACCCAAATCTCTAAACTCATTAACTCTATCCAAAGTAACGCCACTTAACGTGTAAGGAAACAAAACAGGATTTCTCCCACGATGGATAGACATGACCACACACTTTGAAAGATTTAACCTGAGCCTGTTACTGACACACCAGGTGTCCAGAGCCTTATTTATTTCCGAGCCTTATGAAAGTCTCACGTACCGTTCCTATTTACAAAAAGGGGGAACCCTCTAGTATGGGAAGCTACAGGCCAATTTCAATCATCCCCATATTTGGCAAAGTGATCGAATCAGTTATGAAGGATCAGTTGGTCGGTTTCTTTGAGGAGAATAAACTCTTTTCGGACTTACAGCACGGCTTTAGGCTAAATAGGTCAACTGTGTCAGCCGCATTGGAACTCATCTCTAGGGTCCAGTCAGGTTTTGAGTCTGGTGACGCCATATCCCTAACGCTTTGTGATATAAGCAAGGCGTTTGATTGCATACCGCACGACGTCTTGCTGGGCAAGCTTGGGCACTACGGTGTGGGTGGAGCAGTGTTACGATCCATTGGATCATATCTGGATGGCAGGCAACGGGTCATTTCTCTGGGAGGAGCTCAGTCTCAGGCTCTAGGTGTGCCTTACGGAGTCCCACAGGGCTCGGTAATGGGTCCTGTACTTTTTTTAGTGGCCATTAATGATCTGGAGCTACGGGGATCGGCTTTGAGATTTGCAGACGATACCACCATTTTTGCGTCTGGACCCAATGTGGCGGCCGCTCTCCTGGAGGCAGAATATCTGTTCAATGAAGCTAAGGCCTGGTTCATTGCCAACAAGTTAATGTTAAACCAAGATAAGACCCAGAGGCTTCTTTGTACCCTGAGTACCAATTTTAACGGAGACCAGTCGAGTGTTAACCTTCTGGGCTTTAACATCGACCATAAACTAAACTGGGCTGACCATATCTCGGCAACTTGTAAAAGACTGGCCAGAGTGGCATTTCTTTTGAAAAAATTGACCAGACTGGTAACTGAACACTATTTGCTGGTAGTCTACCACGCTCTTTTCCATAGTGTGCTGAGTTATGGGTTACTTGTATGGGGTCACGCCTCTGCCGTCCAAGATGTTTTGCTGGTTCAAAAAAGAGCTGTAAGGATTTTAACCTCCAGTGCATACCTTGAACATTGCAAGCCGCTCTTCTTGAGGACTAGGATCTTGACAGTGTATGCCCACTATATCCTGGTCTGTGCTGTCTATGTACATTCAAACTTACAACTGTTCAACAGAAGGGAAAATTTTCACAGCCACAGGACGAGACGGTGTCAGGATCTTGACGTCCCTTTCTGTAGACTCTCAAGGACTCAAGACTCTCAAGGGATTCGTTCCCAGCACTTGCAGTCAAAATCTACAACCATCTGCCTCGGGGAAGTAAAAACCTGGACCCAAAGGAGTTCAAGCTAAAACTGAAACACTGGCTTGTTGGTAAGCCTTATTACAGATTAGAGGAGTTTTTTGAAGAGGCTATCCCTAATATAATCTAGCCTCTATTGGATAGCCTGTACCCAGCTCTAGCTACCGCCATAGTCTAATGTATAATTTGTAAATACTCTAACAAATATTGTATATAAGTAATTGTAAATATTTTAACGCAACCAATCCGGCTCCGCTGGTCTCGGTGAAGAGGAAGGTAATTATTCAGGTAATTATTCAGCAAGCTCAAGTCTTCCTGCAGAGAAGAACAACTTTCAATACTGTCAACGACGGTAAATAATTTCAAATCATCAGCATACAATAGAACATTATTTTTTAGAGAATCAGGAAGATCATTGATGAATATATTAAACATTAAGGGCCCAAGATTGCTGCCCTGAGGCACCCCTGAAGGAACAGTAAAAATATTTGATTTGAAGCCATCAAAAGAAACATACTGTTTCCTATTTTTGAGGTATGAGGCAAAAAATTTAAGTAAATCATTAGAAAATCCATAAAAATGTAGCTTACGAAGAAGAATCATATGGTTGACCTTATCAAATGCTTTTGAGAAGTCTGTATAAATTACATCAACCTGACGCTTTGAATCCAAAATACTAGAAGCATAATTAACGAAACTACATAGATTTGTAGTGATTGACCGAGATGGGTAGAAACCATGTTGACTAAGTGAAATGTGTGACTTCATATGAGGGAAAATATTATTATATAAAACTATTTCGAACACCTTGGCTGGGGTAGAAAGTATCGACACAGGCCTAAAATTTGAAACCTCCTGCTTATCCCCTTTCTTAAACAGAGGTATAACTCTAGTCAACTTCCAAAGATCAGGAAATACACAAGATTTCAAGCAAAGATTGAATATGTAACACAAAGGCTCGATTAGAATATCAGAGCAACCTTTGACAACATAAACTGGAATAAAATCAGGACCAAAGGATTTTTTTGAAGGTAAACTTTTAATTGCTTTTTTGACTTCATCCGGATTGATACGACGCAACAAAAGAGAGTGGACGCCACTCTTAACAGACGATTCAACAATGTCTGAAATACTATAATTATTACCGGCATCGTAAACAGAACTGAAATAGCTAGCGAATGCATCTGCCACCGATACACCATCCTGAAATTTATCGTCACCCCAATGAAATTCATTAATTCCATTTATTCTTGTAGTTTTCTTATTTTTAACGAAAGTGATTGTTATGAGCAAACAATGTACGTTGCCTGCTTATATTTCGACGTAGTTCTTTCTTCCGCCGTTAGGGGTTCTAGTTCATTTCTCATCCGATAGATGGTGTTGGCGTCCTCTTTTATCATCTTATTTAGTGTCAAATGTTCCGTATTGACAGTAAATTATTTTCTCGTTCGCACAATTCGTTTAGTGATTGTATTTATTGAAGATAATACAGTTATAATGATTATTATTTAAAGATTTATCATTAACTATTTATTACTGCAGGTAACTAGAAGTAGATCTGCCAAGTAAAATAAAGGAATCTTTTGAAAATAAAGTAAAATTTGACGAAACAAAAATACCTACTTGTTTCTAAGTCTACAGCTTGGAACTGGTGAAAAAATACAGTAATAATTTTTTTTCTTGCTAAAAGTAATTGTATACGCAGTTAAAGAGTATAAGGAACAGAGCAAAGAAATCAAAACATATAATTCATGAAGTTACTGTTAATTCTTTCACACTAATAGTGACACGCGGTGGTAGTGAACGAGGCTCGATTTTCGTTCAGCCCGGGTGGCCACAGGCGTCGACCGTTCTGCCAGACAGGAATGGGTTAATTAGATATTCATCGGCATGTATTTTAGCAGCCTTAAATCTAGGGAGGGTAATTGTTGTTGTGAAGTCAAAATGATTTGCGTTTTGTACACGTAATCACACATTAACGGAAAGTTTCCTGTTCTGATATTATAACACTGAGCTTGTTAAAAATCACAAGATCAACTTTTTAATGCTTTTAATGCTATCAATGATCGAACGTAGTCACAGTCTAGAGGTTATAGTAAGCGAACACGATACTGCTGGCCCAGGTTCAAACCCACTTTGACCTTAACATTTTTGTAGAAAATTTTTGTTTGCTGATATTCAATATTATAAGTTAGTGACCACGGTGGGTATTTTCTGAATTTTTCTATCAAATTCTGTGAATAATATGCCTTCTACTGGTAAGTATATAGGTATAGATAGAAAATTAAAAGATGTAATTAATGATATGAGTGTATTTGTTATAATGTTGATTAAGCTATGATACTTACCAGCTTTTTTGGCTATTTCTGTTTTACTAACTTCATCTAAAGTTTCTTGAACTTTTTCTTTGATGGAACCTAAACTTTCTCTAAGAACTTCTGAGGTTTTTGACGCTTCAGACTCTACTGTCTGATATTTTTGTCTGAAAATTCAAAGACATTTAAATTAAATTTACCACAGCTTGTATGTGTGTGTTGAAATAAAGGTGAATCATCTGGTCATGAATCGGTTTGAAGTTTGACATGTATTTTTCTTCAACTGATATTAAAAGTCAATTTCAAAAGTGTAAAGTTTGTGTTTATTTAGTTCAAAATTTCAATTCTTAAGAAAGTTAACTTCAGGCTTACGCCAAACCGTTTAAGACACTGTTTGTTTTAAAGAAAGCTAGGTATCTATACATTTCCTCAATTTACTTCCATTTTCAAATAATAAAGAATCATTTAGAATGTAAATAAAAAAAATGTCAAACAAATTATTCGATTAATTTTAGTGACTCTAACCAGCTAATTATTAGATAACGAAAGATAAGTTCCAACGGAAGAGATCAGCTGTCTTAGAGAAAATGCTATATGGGCAATAACTTTAGATAATGTTTTATATGTGTGGTAATTAATGCAGTTGACTGACATAAACTAAGCATATTAAAAAATCACTAAAATGACACTGACTAAATTACCTAAACTAAGTATATGAAAAATCACTAAAATGACTAAATATACTTAAATATATCTCCAGACTTGGGCAACTTTTGTAAAAAAGCAAGTAGCTAATTTTGCAAGTTTGTTTCTTAATTATTGTAAAATGACTTTCATAAAATCATTAATTCCTCAACATATGAAGTAGCCATGAATTGAAGGAGAGTAGTAGAAGTTGTGAAGTAGAATAATTAATCTTTATTACTACTGTATAACAAATTATGAACAAGTTTAAGAACTAAAATTAACCATAGAAAATTAAAATCAATAGTTTACTTTGTAAAATGGTGTGATGGAATTTTTTATTTCAAAACCATCGAGGTCAAATGGTCAGCATGCACAACTTCATAATGTCCCCAGCCTGGTTTCAAATCTACTCCAAAACCAATAATTATGTTTATATATTTGGTATGAAATATATTTTTTTGTAATTTAGTTTCAACTTGGTTCAAAGAAAACACAAGAAGGTTTTGCATCACAAATACCTAATTGGAATTTTTTTTACAAATTACAAAGTTACTTCCAAAAATTAATTACAAAGTTAGTTATCTTAATAGGGATTTCCTTAATAGGGAGTTCGGCCATCTTAAAATGTTAATATTAAAGCATGCTATTTTTTAACTAGTTTAAAAACTGTCACATATCAGCCTCTGAGGAAATGGATATTTGAATAGCCAGGAGTGTGTAAACAGAAGATTTGATGAATTAATGCTTGGTCAAATGACTCAAAACTGACTTAGTCTTAGTAACAAATTTTCAAAAACCATCAGTAATTAACACGTGATAATACTATATGAGGAATACTTTGCGTAAGAAATTGTGATTTAAATTTTGCAACGGTTATTGCAAAGCCAATTTCAATTTAAATGCTAAAAAATGTACTTTTCAAAAATGAAATGAAATGAAAAAAGTCTTTATTCAAGAGGCGAAGTTAGGACTTGCAAGTCCTCTCTACCACTTAACCTCTAACAAATAGAAATAAATACTCAAATAAAAATGCTAAAATAAAATAATACTTTTAAGAAAAAACAAAACAATATATTTTTTTGTTTCAGTCATAACTATAATTTTAAAAAAGAATTAAAGGCTTGGAAAGAATTGTGTTATTTTTACCTTCATTCACACCTGTCACCCAAGTACACGACACACCGTAGCCACCGAGCGTCACTTAAGCCTGCCTGCCAACAAGAGATTTTTAACCTCTGCCCCAAACCAAGCAAGTCTAACCTCATTATTAAGATTTTCTGGAAGTAAATTCCAAAGTCTCGAAGCGGAAACAACAAAAGATTTATTGTAAATCGCAGTCCGGTGTATTGGGATTACAAGTAATTTAGAGCCTCTATGAGTAGTTCTAGAGCTAATATTGGACATAAACAAGAAGTTATCAGACAGATATTTGGGAACTTTAAAATGAAGGATTGAGTGCAGAACACGAAGAGTGTGAAAATCGCAAAGGTCTTTTAATTTCATCAGAGAAAGTAAAGAATAAAATTGTGAGACGTGATCCCACCTTTTCAGGCTGAATATAAATTGAACACAATAATTTTGAGCCCGCTGAAGCCTGTCCGACAACTCCACAGTCATGTCGCTGGTCACCACATCACAGTAGTTAAAGTGTGTCAGTACGAGGGTTTTTACCAACATAGTCTTGACATTGAGTGGAAGGTAGTTGGCAAAACGTTTTAAACTATGAATGGCAGCAAAAACCCTCCTGCAAGTGGCGTTGACTTGGTCCGTCCAGTTCAAGTGTTTGTTTACGATGATACCCAAGTTTTTCAGTTTGTCACTGTAGCTAAGGTCTTTCCCGTCTACTGTAAGTCTAGGTGCAGTCAGAAAATTGATTTGATTCAATAGTCTTGGGTAGCCTATCACAGTTGTTTGTGTTTTTTCAGCATTCAGTTTGAGCCCGTTCAGATTTGCCCAGTGAGTGATAGATTCACTGTCTAAATTCATTCGGTGAACAGTAGTTCCCATTTTGTCTACAGTAAAGGAAGAGTAAATTTGAAGGTCATCAGCATATAGGTGAAATTGTGAGTGTGCTATGTTCTCTGTGATGTCATTAATGTAGAGTAGAAAAAGTAGTGGACCAAGAACAGGGCCCAAGATGTGTGGCCTGTGTTGGTAGTACCGACATGTTGCAGGAGTAAAAAGTATTTTTGAGTGCTGTTAGGTCAGAAGTTGAAGGTCCAAGTAAGTCACAGTTAAAGTCTCCCATCACAACGACATGACTGTAGCGCGGCAGCAAACCCACTAAATCACGCTCAAATTCAGCAATATGCCCAATGTTCGGTGCCCTGTAACAGACACAGACCAAAAAATGTGTATTATTAATACTCACATCCAAAAACATGTACTCAGGCTTCCCTACTATTGATGTGTCAGTAGAAAGAATAATTTGTGATGGAAAATTACATTTAACATAAACTGCAACCCCCCCACCTCTTTTGTGAAGGCGGTCATTTCTGAAGATATTGTAATTATGTAGTTCTATTGCTTTGTTATTTAAAGAAGGTTTAAGCCAAGTTTCAGATACTAGAATAATATCGAAAGAAGAGGTTTGAAAAATAGACCGGAACTCATCGATATGACAGTATAGTGATTGTACGTTAACGTGAGCTGCCTTTAAGAAGTGAGGGTAAGGGTCGAGAGTTTGGCAGAGAAGCTGTGACAGAGGTGGGGTGAGGGGAGGGATGAGCTGGGCCGGGGCAGTGCTGTTATCAGTCACGGCGCCGACGACGACGCGCGGCAGGCAACAGCAGGCAGGAGACTAGCGGCGGCCAGGACACGGGTAACACACTCACACGCCACACACTCGCCCACACATACCTACAATATAACCTGCTTACATAGCGTTGCTTTGACATGTCATTGAACACAACCCATCAGCTCCAAACAAAAATGTTAAATTTAAAAGTATAAATAATTTATTTAAATTGATCGAATCGAAAGTTAAAGAATTAATTAATATACTATAATATGTAAATTATTAGAATTAATAAGTGTCAAATATCGTCCATAGACGAATTATATAAAGTTACAAAGACTCTATTTAAATTAAAATAACTTAATGGTATATTTCATAGCTAATGAAATCGTTTTAATTAAAACTATGTACATAAGTAAAACTTAAATAAATAAAATAAAATCAAGAAGAATTCAATTTGAAATAACTGTGCCTAAACTATAAAACTTAAATTAAGTTTGCCAATATACAATTTATTTACATAAACCGATAAATAAATAATATAAATAATGACTTTTTTAATAAATGGTCAAAATAAAAAAGGGTATGTGTTAGAGGAAATAGTGAATAGGCTACTTATATTATAACAATAAACAGTATCAGTGGACTGACACATACTCTCTCCCTTAAGTAAATTTAAAAAAAGACATTAAATAAAACTAATAAAACTATCATGTTCTTCAAAGGTTATCTAAATATAATTTAATAATTTATTGTTTTCAAAATAATCATCCTATTTCTGGAAATAAAAACAAGAGAGACAAAGTTCAATTAATTGTTCGAATTGTATGGGGGGAAACCCCCCCCGCCCAGTAATACCAAGATTTCTTGAGTTGGTTTTGTTGGGTGATTTGACCTTACCCTTCATACCGAGTTTCATGGAAAACGGTTGTAAAATAAGAAATTGATTTTTTCATAAGAATCATTGGGCGCTTTCAGACAATGTATTGCGTTTATCATGGACAGTAAATATAACTTTTCTTTGGAACCCTTAGTCATAGACAAATAATTAAAAATACTAATTTGTTTAGTTTTTTAAGCTGGTTTCAATGGTGCCAATCAAGTTATACTTTACTTTTATTGTTTTTGATGAACAGTTTACAATTTGGTTTTTTTACACTTAAAAGTTTACAACTTTTGAACTGTATTTTTACAGACATTCAGGTGGTGTCAAATTATTTAGTACTCTGTGCACTATAAACTATCAAATTTTAATCAAAATCATTAGAGCCATTTTTGAAAAATTTGGATTTTTCACATTTTAAGGGTTTTTAGGGGTGAACTACCCTTAAAAATTAAAAATTAAAAAAACACCTGGAGATACGGTGAATATGTACGAGGGCAATCCAGGAAGTAGATTACGTTTTCGTCTGTGTCCGCTAGGGGCGGGGCTAGCGCGGCCATCTTGGGATCAGAGCGTTGAGCAGCTCAGTCGGCGTCTAGCCGTGCTAGTGAGAAGTTTGTGCTGTGTTCTGTTCAGATACTATGACGGTTTAAAATGTCTGCGTTAATTGAAAATCCCGCGAGGTGCGTGCAGTAATAAGGTTTCTGACTGCAAAAACTGTAAACCTATAGAAATCTATCGGCAGCTTTGTGAAGTGTATGGGGACAACATTATCACTGAAGGTGGAGTGCGTCAGTGGGTCATAACATTAAAAAATGGCCGAACCAATGTTCACAACGAGGATCAAAGTGGGAGACCCAGCATAGTGACTGCCGAACTTGTCAAAAAAGTTGATGCTAAAGTCCGTGAAAATCGAAAATTCACAATAACGGAACTTTCTTTGAGTTTTCCACAAATTTCACGAAGTTTGTTGCACGAAATCATCAGCGAAAAGCTTGGTTACCACAAGTTTTGTGCAAGATGGATTCCAAAAATCTTGACAGAGGACCACAAAAATCAGCGAATGGCTGCAGCGTTGAACTTTTTGGACGCTAACCATAAGGATGGTGACTCTTTACTCGATCGTATCGTTACTGGTGACGAAACATGGGTGAAACACGTGAACTGTGAAACGAAATTGCAATCAATGCAGTGGGGGCACACAAGTTCTCCCCAAAACCCAAGAAATGCATGCAAACAATGTCGGCAAGGGAGATGATGGCAACTGTTTTTTGGGACAGAAAAGGTGTGATTTTGGTGGACTTCCTGGAAAGAGGCACTACAATAAACTCTCAAAGGTATTGCCAAACTCTCCAAAAACTCAGAAGAGCAATTCAAAAAAACAAGCGCAGAGGAATGTTGAAATCTAACGTCTTATTGATTCACAACAACGCCCGGCCTCACACGGCAAATGTTACTCATAAAGTTCTTGAATCTTTTAAGTGGGAGTTGTTTCCTCATCCGCCGTATAGTCCCGATCTGGCACTGAGCGACTTCCACCTATTCCCATCAATGAAGAAGTGGCTGGCTATGCAGCGTTTTGATGACGACGCACAGCTGCAAGAAGAGGTAACAAAGTGGTTGAAGGCGCAGGCGGCCGTATTTTTTGACGAAGGAATTTCCAAGCTCGTACATCGCTACGATAAATGCCTTAATTTGAATGGTGACTATGTAGAAAAGTAGTATTTGAGTGTGGCTTTCATCTGTATATAATAAAATTTGTTTCCTATACTTTGTTTATTTTTTATTCGAAAACGTAATCTACTTCCTGGATTGCCCTCGTACATACATGCCAAATTTCATCTAAATCGGACCAACGGGGTAGGCTGTGGCTCTGTACACATCCAGACACATACACACACAGACACACGGACGTACAGACATCACATCGAAACCCACTTTTTTGGATTCAGGGGACCTCAAAACGGATATATCCACTCTCAACTCAAATTCGAAAATTTTGATGAAAACAATACTTTCTCAATATACTATGTATAAGGGGAGAAAGTAAAAACAATACCCCCGTAGCCTTCATACTAAGCATATTTCCATTGATTTATAAATTAGTTGTGGGGGTTAAGATTAAGCTTAATCTTAGGTAAAATAAGGATGGTATATTAAATTCACTTATTCTGCATAAAAAACTCAGGAGAAGAAAAAGGTAGGTTTACTGCTATTAAGAACAAAATTAATTAGATATTTCAACATAAAGTAATAGACCTTCCCTGGTAATAGACCCTCTCCCTATAAGAATAACCTAGGGAATGAGTAAGTAGGTTTGGTGCACCAAAAGATACAGAAAATTTAGATTTTCGGTATACATAAAAAAGTTTGCATAAGTTAACTCTACGAAGCTGTATACCAAGTTTCATTACAATTACTCCTACTACTGTATAAGTGAAATATCAATTTTGTCTTTTCTCCATAAGATGAACATAATATATTTATTGATTTTATTGTTATATTTATTGATGCTGACATGGGTGATACATTGTATAGCAAACATCAAAAATATTAAACTACATAGGCTTACTAATAAAATATATTAACAATAAATATACTATAATATATAAAATACTACCGGTACTCCTTAGCCAATTACAATATTTTTTAGTAGTAACAATTTCATCCCTTGGGGAATCTATCCATAAAAATCCATAAAAGTTATGAAAGACTTGTCTTAATGGTTCAAGGACAATGTTTTTCTTCTTAATACCCAGAAAACACAGTGCCTCGAATTTAAGCTAAATCATAACATTCAACAGGGTGTTGTTAATTTTTCAAAATTAAATCTTCAACATTCTTCATCTTCAGAGTTTCTTGGTGTTACCTTTGATCAGGATTTAAAGTGGCAACCTCACTTACGACATCTAATAAAACATATTAGTTCTTCTTTGTTTGCAATATACATTCTCAAATTAACTTGTAGTAGAGATATACTCCTAGATGTTTATCGTGGGTACTGCAAGAGCGTTTTAAGCTATGGCATTACTGTTTGGGGGGGTTCTTCTGATTTAGAGAGAGTACTCAAATATCAAAAAAAAAAAACATGAAGCTGATTTTTGGTTTAGGTCCCCGTCAATCTTTGTAAAGATATTTTTAGACAAAATGGAATTTTGACAGTGTATGGTATTTACATATACAAAGTAATTATACTGACTTTAAAGAACAAAGACCATCATTTGCAATTAGGGCATTTTATAGTTAGATATAATAATAATTTGGACTGGAGATCTTAATTTTGATCTGTTAAATTCTAATAATTTAACAAATTTTAAAAAAATTACATACATTTGATTTTTAATAAAAACAACTGAGGCCTACACACAGACCATTCTAGGTCCATGTAGGCCTAGACCATTTCCTACTGTTTAAGTTACTTT
This sequence comes from Nephotettix cincticeps, assembly GCA_023375725.1. Lineage (NCBI taxonomy): Eukaryota > Metazoa > Arthropoda > Insecta > Hemiptera > Cicadellidae > Nephotettix > Nephotettix cincticeps. Next base: position 86,566,351 of record CM041791.1, on the reverse strand, counting down.
TATTATTTTCTTAATATGTCTAGGTAAAGTTTTTTTTGTTTTTTTTTTCAATTTGTTTATAATATCTGACATAATACCTGAAAAATGTGCAGAGTTTATTTGTAACATATTTTATTTGTTTTTTTTAATAAATCTGATTTTGACTTGACTTGGACCCCAAAATAAGAAACATAACATAGCTTAGGCTATCTCTTACCACTTCTATTTCTTTTTTAAAGGAGTTCACAGAAAAATTAAAAAAAATTTATCAATAATTAAGATTAGAATTCAAAATATCTAAGTAAGCCTGTTATTATCCAGGATTTTTTTCTCTAGTTGTGAACGAACACTGACACATTTAGAACCAGGATTTATTCTTTAGTTGTAGATTAGAGAATAAATCCTATACCACTCCATACTAACACAAATCCAGAAAACTCAATAAATTACATAACATAAGTAAGTTGCTGCAATATACATGAATATCTACAAAACCAAATATAACAGAATTGTCTAACTGGGCATATAGCTATTTGGTAACTTCAGGATCCCAACACCAGGTTAGCCTGCCAGGAAAAGTGATATCTGAAAATACCTAACTTTTAATATGGTGGATTCAGCAACCAATAAAATATATATAAAAAATTTCATAGCGAAACCAATTTTACCATTTGTTAAAACTCCTTAATAACCTTACCTCCTGTAATAAAAATTAAACTTGATTGTTAGCACAACAAATAGTAAGCAAGAGAGCAATGCTAGGTTTTTAAGTAGTTTCAAGTTTAGACTTAATTAAGACCAAATTTTATCTTACCTTGCTTTTTGTAATGCTTCAGAATGTTCAAGTCTTTGAGCTTCCTCTCGAAACTTTTTTAAATTCTCTTTCATCTCCTTGTTTTTTGCCATTTCTTGTTTTATGTTCTCCACAAATTGTGAAAAAAAATTTGGACGCCGAGAAGGTGTTGAATAGCATCTTTGACACTGGAGGCAGATGAAACATAAAAATAAAAGAACACTGAATTACTGTATTTTAAGTACGGTTAGAGACCAATTATTTTTTTATGCTTTATACCACAGATAATGCAAAAAGTATCTATTTGGAATAGTTTATTCTCTTAAGACAATAACTCAAAACAGCTTAAAATACAAATCTCCCGTCAATTATATTTCACAGTTATTACTGCTCAAAACAGTATCTTATATCAGTTTATGACTGCATGTCTATCTGTCTGGAACTGTATAGAAGGCATTTAATTGTTTCGCTTTCTTCTACTTGAAAACAAGTACATAGACTTTGTAAATTTTTTTAATCATTCCATACCTTTTGGTGAAGGTTGCTGTTTTTTAACTGATTCAGACCCTACTAAAATTAAGTAATTTTGACTACATATTGGAATTTGATAAGCAATATTCATTACCATTTATGGTTATATCTTAACTCATGAGCTCTTAAAAACAGAGTTTACAGTGATAATACCTTTTTTAAGTTTTATCAAAGTTGTCATCTGTTAATTTTTTTCCAGTTTCATCTATTAAAGGTCTACTACTGTAGGTATGTTGAAATATAAATTATTTTGTTCCTCCTAGTATCAAAACCGACTTACTCTATTTCCATGTTATTCTTATACAGAATAATAAAATTGGTATAACTTCCTTTCTTAACACTCTGAGTAGCAGAGCTTTTGAACCCAAACTTTGCAACTCTTCTTAAAATATTAAGTATATACAAAAACAAAAAACATGCCCCCCCACTTAACCATACAGTCGTAAAAGAAGCAAAACAGGTGTGCACGGCAATCCCAATTAAGCCTACAATCCGTCATCTTCCACCCAAGCCGGTCACCGTTTATTAAAGTGGGTCCTCCCTCCACTGTACCACACATTTACAAACCAAATAGGGATTGCTCATGGTCGGGATTCAAACCTTCACCGCACTCGTCAGTACAATGGCTTAGACCAACCACCAAAGGACCACTATTTGAGAAAGCGCTTATTTGGCTATAAAAAGCATAATCTAGCAGCACACCAGCGACACCACAAGGTATTAATTCATGCATAAGCTCACAGATGGCAGCACCATTAATTTTTGAAAATACAGAATATCAATGTGATAATTAGACACTAGAAATAACTGTTCACTGCAATTGACACGGATGTGTCGATCGCCACTTGGAGGGTTAACCAGGCTATTAAGTTAGAATAATCACAATAAAATAAAAATCAAAGAAAATTCTATGATGAATGTTGAAAAATTCACCCAAGCATGTTAGTGCAAGACCTTTCTTACACAAAGGTCAACGTTTTTATCTTGTGACAGGATAAAAACCATGATTACAGTTTTTACACCAAGAGCACTTGAGTGATCTGACCCCACGACACATCTAAGATTTTACAAGAGACTAATGCTGTTTGATTTAGATATAAAAAAAGAATCAGGTTAGATTTTTTCGTATATGATGCCCTCTTAAGAGCACCAGTAAAATCAGCTGTGTAAGAAAAGGATATCCTCAATGAAAACCTTGGATATCCTGGATGGAGCTGTAGGCCTATATGAGTTCTAGAGAAACTAGAACTAGGATAAGCCGTCAAAGAAGATAACACATGAGCTACACTATGTCAAGCGATCAAAGACTGGTCAAGTTTAAAAGAGTCAAGAGTTTTCCTTGGAAAACTTAAAAAGTTTAAGTTTTAAGTTTCCAGGGAAACTTAAAACTTCTTGTTTGTACTTATTCTCGGAGGTCAAGAATTTCCATACCAAAAGGATTGAGAGTTAATATCACCGAAAAAACTCATAATGAGCATTTCGGGCTCAAAAAGTGTTTGGCTCATGCTAGAGACACTGTTCTGTGGCCAAATAGTTCTTATAAAATTTGAAGATTGATGCAAAATAATCCTGACTGCTGGAAAAATCAACAAAATCCAGCTGAACTACTGATACCCTCAAGTTTCCCAACTAAGCTTTAGGAGATCATAGGACCAGACTTACAAAAACATAAACAGAGCATGTGTTGCTCCACAAAACATGAATCATTCATTCACCATCACAATAGTCAGAAATTGATTTTTTAATATTCTTCATAAGAATAATTAAAAAATCAATTTCTTCCTTATTTCCAAACCGTTTTCTGTGAAACTTGGAATGCAGTGTATGGTCACATCACCCAAAAAAAAGTTTATGGAGGGGTTACCCCCCATATAGTTCCCAACAATTTATGTTTGTTTCTCTTGTTTCAGAAATTTGTGATTATTTTAAGTATTAAATGATATTTAGATAAACTTTAAAGAACATGAAAGTTTTATTACAGATTATCGTTTTTAAGTTTACTTAAAGGAGAAAGTATGTGTCAGTCCACTGATGCCGTTTACTTTTTCATAATAATGAGTATTTTGTTTACTAACGCTGAGCCATACAAATTGTAGGCTATGTACAGAACAGGCTTAGTAGGCTACCTATGTATTTAGAAAAACTTCTATTTTGTAAATCAGTTTATCTGCATATAACTACCGGCATAATATAGCCTAAGATTTAAGTTATGGTTGATAAATAAATATATTTTTTAATCCTAAGATTTTTTTGTTCTCTAGATTGTATAGCCTACGTGTAATCATACAATTATCATAATAGTCCACTACATATGTATATAGCCTAAATTTCTTAGTGATAATCGAAAAATACCCAATAATCAACAATTTATAATGCCCTGAGTTGAGAAAAAAATAGACAATAAGTGTCTAATTCACAGCCCTAAATGTTATTAAAATAATGTAGGCTAAATAAGAATTAATTAGTTAATTAGTTAATTAATTAGTTGTCCTTCAAAATTCATGTTTTAGAGATGAAATTATAAGTTTTTGATCTTTCCCAATTAAAATCTTTTGCAATATTAACATAGGACTAGATGATGTTGTTTGCTGTTGACAGATCTAGGGCCCAATATACACAATTTAATACTGACTTAAACTACACAAGTGTAGTCCTTAACCCTTTGCGCTCAGTTGCCAATAGCACTGGCCGTGCCAACTCCTTGACAGCTCAGAATTATTTCCCGTGATGTTGTCCACGCCGCTCGGGTGGCCAGCAGTACTGGCCGAACTACATTCCTTTGTCAGCTCGGCAGCCATGATCGACACCAACCTTTCCACCAGTACGGAATTATTTTTTTGTCAAACCTGGTTTGTTTACAAAAATGTTTGTAAGGTAAATAAAAAGCAAACAAGGAGCAAAAATAATGAATAATGTGAGTAGAACATTATCTATTTCACAATTAAATAATATGACAAAACTTTCGTCATACTACTCCAATAATTGCCTCAAGTCATCCGAAATTAGATTATCATTTAATTATTGTTATGATTACGCATTATCTACTGTGGTTACTACTAAAATAAATAATGAATTATTAATAAAATGTACAGTTATTTACAATAAATACACTTCTCAGTAAACGCAACAGTAGAACAGCAGAACATTGAACTAAGCATAACTTTAATTTTCAACACTTCTATGGTTTTAGAAGCGGTAATTCATCTGATTCGCTAGTTCATTAGTTTCCCGAAAGATTGCAGCACATCCCAAACCTAGCACATAATATTCAAAAATGAAACAGATGTTTATTTTTAGTGGCCAGTACTGCTGGCCTTCCGACCGACCGCAATTTAATCTCGTCTAGTACCACTGGCACTCCGAGCTGTGAGGACAGCTCATATAAAAATTCATTCAACTTCATCGAGAAATGGTGACGGCCAGTACAGTTGGACAAAAATACTCATCAAAGTGCAAAGGTTTACTAGGACACTATTTAATCCTACACTAAAACTTACACTGATATGTGAGGATGGTACACAGCTATTTAAAGGTCGATAACTTGCTTTCAATAGTAAACTGGAGACAATATGTCTATGCCACCAAGGCTTGAAAATTATTTGGTGATACTGCAACACATAACCTCAAATTAGAAAGAGTCACGTAAAATGTATGTTTATCACAAAAAGAAAACTTTGAATTAATCTTGAGATAAATAGCAATTAAAATTTAGCAGTATATTTACCATAATTTGGTTTCTTCTGAATAATATTACTCGAAGGATAAATAAATTATATACTTCTCATTTTGATAAAAATCTAACCTAAATTAAGGAAGGATTCAGAAATATTTTTATTCTTCTTTTACGCTAGGGTGTTTTACTTATTAACCATGTAACTTCAAAGTCTTTGATTTTTTTGTATTTGCTAATCAAGTTGTTTAAGGGAAAATGTTAACGTTTTTATATGTTAAAAGAGAGTGAATAAGTTTGCCGCCAAAACCAACCAAATCTTTAATTCAATTTACGAACCATTAGAAAATTAATTTAGGTTCAGACTGAACTCGCATGTTGACTAGTAGAACACCAGTCGCGAGTAATCAGGGGACTATCCTATTTTACTGCCCAGGAAATAAAAGTCGACTGACCGGATACTTCCGGTTGTCCAATCGACTTCATATTTAAAATTTAAATACTGCTAACCACCCTCGACAATAAGAACAAACAACCATCTCCTTAACATAATCCTAAGGGGTAGTAAATCCAAATAAAATCCTACTCACCAGATAAAAGTTGACCGACCAACTTCGTATTTGATATATTTAAATACTGCTAACCACCCCCGACAATAATACTACTCTGTGGCTACGTACACGGCAGCCGGCTCTCCAGTTGGGTAAACGGCATATAATGACGTCACTGCTTGCGCATGCGCAATTGCGCACGCGGTCGATTTCTTTAATTTAACTGGTAAAATATTCATAGATTTTGATCCCTTGTATGTTGTTTTTTAAATAAAAAAGATTGTTTATTGTATTGTATACTATATACAATTGTATACTATATACTATATATAATATATACAATACTTACTAAAGTATTGTTTATGCTTGTGCATGTTTCTGCATATTTAAAATGAGTTATAAATGTATTAGTAATGAACTGTTAATATTTCCAAATGTATAAATCTATCCCTAACGTTTTCATATCCTGACTTCTGGTGAACCTTAACCTGTAATGTCATTGATTTCCTGGAGAGAAGTGAAACTATTTTTACTTGTAATAACTTATACTAACTGTTGATAATACTGAATTTATTTGTTTTAACTGTAATAATGATTATCTTAGTGTTGTAATAATGAAGTAAGTTTATGTTTGCAAATTCCAAGGTATTTTCAAATACAAAATCTTTTTGTTTGTCATTTCAAGTGTGGTAATCCACATGTGCCACCACAAGTGTGGTGGCATCCACACTTTTACTTGCCTATTCCATTTGCTGATCAATTTATTTTTGTGTTTTCTATCCACATCTTTCTTGTGTTTTGGTGCTTTGGAGTATTGCTTATAAAATACATTTAAAAACATTGTTTTACGAAAATGCCTGTCTGTAATCTGGCCAAATGTTATGATCCAAGACAGTTATGTTTCTTTTTAATGTATTACATCTAATGACAATTTTTGCAATGTAATTTTTGTTGCAATTCATTTTTATCAAAGCATTGTTCTTGTAGCCATCATCATCATTCATTCGAAGGGGCGGATTTCCCAAGGCGCTTCAGCCGTTGCAGCTTTTTGCGCACCCCTAAAATTCTCTTTCCTGGAGAATCAGGAATCTTCTAGATGAAGAGATCTGCAAAACTGCAGCATCCTGTCAACGAGCTCGTCAGGAGGCAGAAAACTACCCCTTACCAAGTTGCCCAGAGTGGAGGACCTTACCTCTGCCAGCTCCGCGCAATCAAAGAGTAGATGATCTGCAGTTTCCTCCTGCAGATAACATTTCCTACACAGGGGGTCGCCGTTGAAGACCCCCATACGCAGTTGGTGCTTCCTCAGATTACCGTGACCAGTAACGATACCTGTGACAAGTTTGGCATCCTTCCTGCCAAGTTTCAGGAACCTCTTTGCAACTTGACGAGAGGGAGAACAAAGATTGAGCTTGCTAACTCTATGCAGGGAAAGTTCAGCCCATCTTTTCTTATGACAATCCCTGGCCCAGGAATTGATAGTCTGAAAAACCGCAGCGCGGGAAACACCACAGAAGGGTTGAGGACCACAAAGGGGGGATGATGCAGCCCTATTGGCCAGCCCGTCTGCCACTTCGTTACCATCCACCCCTGAGTGCCCTGGAACCCAACAAAGGGTGACTACATTGTGTCTACCTACACAGGACACAAGCCTAAAACAGTCCCACACAACCCTAGAGTTGAACTCTACCGAGTCCAAAGCTTTAAGGGCCGCCTGACTGTCAGAGAAAATATTGATAGAAAGGCCCTCATGACCCAGCATCAAGATGTCTCTGGCACATTCCATAATGGCAGTGATCTCGGCCTGGAAAACAGTGGGGAAGGTCCCCATGGAAATACCTGACCGTACGTTGTCCTGCACCCCGTAGATGCCTGCTCCTGTGCCCCGACTGCTCTTGGACCCATCAGTGTACCACTCCTGATCACAGGGTGGTAGTGGGCAGGCTCCATCCTTCCATTCGTCCCGTTGCGGAAAAAGAACTCGGAAAGACCTGCCAAAAGAAAAGGTTCTCGGAAGATAATCAGAGGGCATACCTAAAATGTCGCTCCGAACTATCCCCAAAATTCTGGTATGACCACGTAATTCACCTGGCCTATTCCAGAGGCCCTCTCCACAGAGGCGGTATGCACCCATTCTGGCAGTCATCCTGATGTGAATGTCTATGGGCAAAAGATCAAGCAAACAGTCAAGAGTGGCCCCAGGAGCGCTGCTGATCGCCCCTGTGATCATGAGACATGCCAGCCGCTGAACGGCTGCCAGCCTTTTCACAGCAACACCTGAGTCCATCTTGGTCCACCAAACCAAAGACGCATACGTCATAGTTGGTCTAACTACTGAAACATAGAGCCAATACATTAGCTCCGGTTTCAGTCCCCATGCTGCGCCGACCATACGCCTGCATGCAAACAGAGACCACTTACCCCGGTCAATAACCCGTTGTAAGTGAGATTCCCAGCAAAGCGTCCGATCCAGAATGATCCCAAGATACTTCACCTGGTTTTGCAGGTTGATCAAACTCCCCTGCAGTTTGAGCGGGCCAACCCCGGTCAGCTTTTTCCTCTTGGTAAATGGTACAGCAACCACTTTAGAGGGATTCACAGATAGACCGACCTCATTGCACCAACCATCCACAAGCCTTAGTGCAGAGTTCATGAGGTCAGTAACTGTATTGTTAAACTTACCTATCACAAGGATGGCAATATCGTCAGCGTATCCTTGAGCAAAGACACCACTGTCATTAAGCCTTCTAATAAGGCTGTCTACCACCAGGTTCCATAAAAGGGGTGAGAGAACGCCTCCCTGTGGACAGCCCCTTGTTGACCTGGCTACTACCTCTACTCCCTGCAGAGAAAGTTTCACATACCTATTGCGTAGCAGTGCCTCAATCCATCGGCAGATGACATCGCTGAATCCTCTAGATCTAGCGGCGTTCAACATGGCATCCAAGGCCGTGTTGTCAAAGGCTCCCTGAATGTCCAGGAACGCTCCAAGTGCCACCTCTTTATGGTCAATAGCTCCTTCAATTCTGCACACCAGCTGGTGCAGGGCGGACTCGCAAGACCTACCCTGAATGTAGGCATGCTGGTTTGGGTGTAAAGGGGCAGACTTCAGCGAAGAGTCCCAGATATACCTTACCACCAACTTCTCCAGAGTCTTCAACAAGAAAGAAGACAATGAAATCGGCCGAAAGGATTTCGGGTCCGTGTAACTATTCTTACCCGGTTTTGGGATGAACGCTATCCTGGAAGTCCTCCATGCAGCAGGAACATGTCCCAGAGCCAAGCTCGCTCTAAAAATACTACAAAGGGCCGGGAGAATGATCTCTATGCCCTGTTGTAGAAAAACCGGCCGGACTCCATCCGGACCCGGTGACTTGAAAGGACTTAGAGAGCCTATAGCCCACCTTATCCTGCTGTAGGTGATGATCCTGCTGGCGGCACCCCACCTGGTTGCACAGGCCCTCCGCGACGCAGACTCACCTAATTCACCAGTTTCTCCACCAATGATGCATCCAGGAAAGTGTACCTCAGCCATACGTTCCAACACCTCCTGTGGTCTGTGGAATAACTCACCATTAGGTCCCTCCACGGAGCCCAGAGTCAGGGTTCTGTCCTTGGCCAAGACCCTGCGCAACCTGGAAGTTTCCTCAGTGCCCTCCAGCCCCGAGCAGAAAGTATGCCATGACTTCCTCTTTGCCCTTCTGACAGCGAGGTTATACCTGGTGAGCATGCTGTGGTAACAGTCCCAGCTGTTGTTGGACTTCGCCCTTCTGAATAGAGCTCTTACCCGTTTCCTCATGCTGGCCAGTTCAGAATTCCACCAGCTGCATTTGGCGGACCTAGCCTTTGCTAATGGACAGCTCTCCTCGAAGGAGGAGACAATCGAGTTCCCCAGAAGGCTTGCAGCCCTATCCAGTTCATCCGTATCCTTGGCTCGTAGAGCTTGCACATCGAGTTTTTCACCAAGTTTTCTTTTGAAGACAACCCAGTCCGTCTTCCTAGGATTCCTAAATTCAGACAAAACAGGCACAAAGTCCCCTATAGCATAGAGGATATGACAGTGGTCAGAAAGAGAGGGTTCGGGAGAGACATGCCAACCTATGACCCTGCCCTGAAGCCCCTCAGAATAAAGTGTTAAATCTATCACAGAGTTACCAACTCGACTAGAAAAGGTTGGCACAGAGCCAACATTGGCTATAAACAAACTGCCAGATGCTATAAAGTCCAGAAGCTGCCTACCTCTGCGGTTTGTCTCCCTACTACCCCAGATGGAGTTGTGGGAGTTGGAGTCACACCCCACAAGCAGGTCCACCCCCTCCAACGCAGCACTTCTTGTAGCCAATGTTGATTATTTTACCAGGTCTAGGTTGGGTGTACACAGGATGCAAAGAAAAACTCAGTTTAACTTCAAACAGCCCATTTCCTTCTAGAAGAGGTGCATTCCTATACAAAAAGGTACCTGCTTACATAAAAGCTCTGCAAAAATTTTAAAATATGAAGTAAACAAGTGGTGGTTTCTAAAATTTAATTATACTTTTGATCTTGATTAATGTTAATGTTTTGACTGGGATGGTGGCGTCATCCTGTAATCCAGCTACTTGGAGGTCACGAATTCAGGATAGTTGTGAGCGATGGTCGGTGGGTGTAGTGTTCTCTTGTGTGGATTAACGTCCGCACTATTGAAGGCTATGATAATCCGCAAAGACCATCCTCATAATTAGACCAATTCGTAATTCAGAGGTCGTGGTTCGGATTCCACGTTAAACTGTAGGTCCCTTTGTTGCCATCGGCTGTTGGGCTATTAATTACCAGTCCTGTCTAAGGAACATGTCAGCCTTAGTCAGTAACAAGACTACAAGATTGCGCCACAATCATCTTACAATCAACTCTCATTCATACTTGGCTTTAAATACCTACCTTGTGGTATGGTCGCCATTTCAATAATCTAATCTAATGTTGATTAATGTAATCTACATCGACCAGTTTCTATTTCAACTTTGTAATTGTACTTAATTTTTTAACATAAGATTATTTGATTTATTAAATATGTGATAGGAGCAGTCTTTTATATTTTTTTTCTATTTTGTAAAAGGTTATATTCACAAGTACTCATACACACATAGGCAATATGCAAAATGACCATACCATGCCATCCTTTTCAACATGTACACACCAGAGTATTTTCTTTATTTGTATATACAACGAAAGTAAATGGTGTCAAACAAAATCAAGCCGAAACAGTAAAACTAAATATTAAAACTGTTTTATAAAAATCTACAATTGAGTTGTTATTAAGGTAATTTTCTTCAAATATAGTTCTAATTTGTCACGATTTCTTCTGATTTTAGTTCTCATGGAAATGCTATAAGGTGGTGCGAGCAAAAAAACCTGACTATCTTAAAAAATGTTCCATGTTTATTGTTGATAATATCATAAATACGCTTTGGCATAATTTTTCAAGTTTTCTATGAAAACTTTTTGAGTTCACAGCGTAATTAATTTGGAAATTTGGCTTTTTTCAGTAGTGTGGGAAGACTGCTTATGTTTTAGAGCAGAGATTTTGGGAAAGTGGATGAATAATAGACCTTTTTACCATAACCTATGTGAAATTTTGGAGTAAGAAAACAAATATTTATATAATTCAGGTAATGAGTTTTAATGCCACATATTTTAGATCCGGTAATCTTATCAAATATGTCATTTTGAAGGTCTGAAAATTTTTAATAATGTACAAAACCCAGAATTGTTATCTTAAACAAGTGAAGCTTTCAAATATGCGTAACGAATAAGCGCCAACCCAGCAGATTTCAGTTGTCACTAGCACCGCCTTAAAGAATTTACGCCCATGAATGTAGTCATAGTTTTATAAAATTTTGATCTTTGTTGAAATGTATTTTTCAGTTTGTCTTCTTTTGTTATACTGTGATACTGGTTGAAAATATGTTTTAGTTTAAAGAAATTATGTAAATTCTCAAGAATATATTATATACGCTGTTTAAATTTTAAGAGTAAAAATGCCTAAATAATTTTATGACAAGGCATATGCCAGATACACTTACGCCTGGCTACACCAGTGACCATGATCAAAGACAATTTATATTTCAATTAGAATAAAATTGTTTTTGCCTTGATATAATCAGTTTAGTTAATTTCAACATATTGATAGCTGTTTGAAATCCATTCATGTGTAGCTTTAGATTTCAGTAATGTAAATAAAAAAGTAATAAAGATCAATAAAATGGAGGAGTAATATTTAATTCCGTATGTATATTCATTTTACCTTACCTTTTAATCTTTAATTTGTTATGTGTATTTATGATTACAGCAATAAAGAGTTTTCCTATTCTATTTTATCTTTTCAGAATTTATGTCTTCAAAAATGTGTGGTAAGTTATAATACTATTTTTAGCTGCAGTTTCAAAGTGCCAGTGATTCAATAACCATGTCTCATACAGAGTAGTTTGTCACTATCAAAATTTATTGATATAAATTGACATAATTAAATCAAATGCATCTGTCATTAATGTAGTATTGTGGTAATCTGGCTCAAGATAAAAATTTTAATCCTAAAGTAGGCCTAGTACCATATTAAGACCACTGAATTAGAACCATCCCATAAAGCTTATAGGCCTATAGTTATGTCTTGTGACTTTTATAGGCCCATAGTTATGATGTAGGACTTTTTCAGTCATAATTAGCTCAGTGAATTAACAGAAATGTTTTATCGAATTTTCTATATTTTTTATATTTGCCCATGATGGACAGGACGTCTAGTAAGCCACCATAAGATCGGGCTTAGGTAAATCAGAATTAAGCGTAGTTTTATGAAAACTATTTAACAGAGATTAGAACATTAGGTTATCTTCAATGGTCACAGGCACAGACCATCAATCTGACGTCATTATAATAGTATTATAGTAGTATCTGCCGTTTACCCAACTCGACCGCGTGCGCACGCGCAATCAGTGACGTCATTATCTGCCGTTTACCCAACTGGAGAGCCGGCTGCCGTGTACATAGCCACAGCGATAATAATAACAAACAACGATATCCATAACATTAATCTAAAATGGTTGGCAAATCCGAATAGTGGGTTCCTATTTTGTAGAAAATAGAGGATTCCGATTGGGCACCAGAGTCCAAAAACAATAGTCTTTAAAATTTATATATATATATGTGTGTGTGTGTGTGTGTGTGTGTCTGTGAACACGATAACTCTCGTAAAAATGGTCCGATCGAGACCAAATTTGGTAGAGACGTGTATTCCTACAAATGCTCGGACGAGTTCATAAACCAGACATATCGGTCAATGGGAACGGGTAGTTTGGGGGGGGGTTTTGTACCTCAAAATGGGCTTTTTTGCGTTTTTCACATGTAATTTTTAAAAATTTCTAACTTTATATTTCACCATTAGAATCAGCTTAATAAACTACACAATTAAGTTCCTTAAAGTTTTTCTTTATATCCAACGGTTACCGAGATATTAAAAAATTTAAACACAGTACCCCACTTTGTATTTTAGGCTCCAATATTAATCTTGTGGAGGACAAGGAAAAATTAATATTTCACTCTTAACCAATATTTTTGGATACAACTTTATATTTAGCTTCATGTGATTGAGGTTCATCCATTTATGCTTAAAAACCATTGTTTATATGTTTATCATGGCAACAAACCTGCATACTCTTTTCCCATGTTAATCATATGGAGAATAGGCAAACACCTTTATTTATGGATAATGTTAAAATGGCATGACAAAATGCAAAATGTTAAAAATAAAAGTTTTTGATGGTATAAATTCAATTTTGATGGTATTTTCATTTAACTCTCAGTGTTCCTCACAGCATCAAACCTGCACACTCTTCCCCATGTTAATCTTATAGAGAATAAACAAATGGGGGACATTACAGGGTATTGAAGCAAGATTTTCTGGGTGAAGAGGATTTTTGGGTAAAACCTTACAATACAGGTTTACAGGTAAACATTTTTATATTTACTTCCCTGTGGGAAATAACTTAGATCATGTATGTGTCTAAAGGTAATGTTTTCACTTCATCTAAACATCTGTTATTTTTCTTTTATATTAAAAGTTCAATACGATAATTCTGGTGGTTCCTATGGAAACCTGTTACATATTTTCCATCTTAAAAATGTTTGTATTTAGATCCCTGTGGGAAATAGGTTAGATCATGGATATGTCTAAAGGGAATTATCTAAACAGCTGTTCTTATTCTTTTATAATAACAATTCAATACAATTGTTCTAATAGTTTCTATGGAAACCTGTTACACATTTTCCATCTTAAAAATCACTAACACCCCCCCAGAGCGAAGACATATCCATGTCTGATTGCTTCAAAATCGCAGACACCCCTCAGAGCTAAGACATATTCATGTCAAAAGTCAGATGCCGTTGGCAACGCTGCTCTGCATACTATTTTTGGCAAGCCATCTAGGATACACGAAAAAATACATCAGTTTATTCTATGGCGTTCTCTGCGTACTTCGAGATTGCATAGCTCAAACTGAGCCTGCTTTTGGCAAACAGAATTTAAAAAAAGCATAACCCTAACCTAACAAGATAATCAATATTGGAGTGTTGATATTATAGTCCTGAGACCTATTTTATTATAGACCTTATAGATATTGTTTATTTCTAATAATCATTGTATTCTAACTACACCAACATATTCAACATATTTTTGTAAATCAAAATGACAACTCTCAGACCCTTTACCTGTAATGACCTCTTGAAGTACAATAAAGTGTGAGTATCATCTTTTGGGACTATTGTTTCAAAACTTACTAGCATACATATTTTATTATAATTTAGAATGTAGGCCTATATTGTAAAGTTTTAGGGAGGTGTAAAGTCCTCACAAGGATTTCTCAGGGAGTCAATTGGTTTTCATCAAATTTTCCTGAGGGCTCCAAACAGGAAGGGGATCTTGATCATTCTTGGGGAGAGTTAGGTAGGCCTGCTTGTCTGGAGGGGTCTAGGGCCCACCCGGGAAATTAACAAAAAATAAAAGCTATAAACGTGTTTTTAATTACCAGTAGTACATTCAGGAACAAAAAGCTTGTAAGTAGGAGTGGCTTCAAAGTATGGAACTTAAAAAAATATAAATAAAGCGCAAGTTTGTTACTAAGTTATACTAATCCACAAATGAAAACTTGATTTTTTTATTCCCATAAGTTCAAGGGTCACAAAATTTGTCTCTAGATCTGCATGCAACTTGTGGGCTGTGTAGTGAGGATGCCTGGTTTAGGTTAAATCTTCAGAGAATGACTATCTTTACAGAGTTTTATCTCTAAAGAACAGATGTGGGTAATAATTTGAGATATAGCATGGTGTACATGTTATCAGTACATTCAAAATTATGCTGAAAAAGTTAACCCTTACAGCACTACTGAATATCACAGTCCCTGCTCATTTAACCTTAGAACACAAAGGCTCCCTGAGCCAAGCGTTGTTATAAAGGCGTAGTCTCCTAGACTACTTTTTTTTTTAAATAAATAAAAAATACTTTTAATGATGGGGAAATTTTTTTAAATTATAAAAACACTTAAAGTGAACATTGAATTAATGTTTTATAAGAGTTTAATGTTCAAATCAATTGTTCTGGCACTGGCAGCAGATTGTCCCTTGGTGTTCGCCGCACATGACATTTGCGCAACGTCCACAAAAATGATTTGTCATGCGCTGTAATTTTGGAGTTAAGAAAGAATACACCTTCCTACTTTGTTGGACTGGTTGTGGAGCTCATTTTGCACACTTACATTTAAAATATAAGCAATAGATTGCCAGACGAGAGTTCGTGGCAACATTGTGGCCTGAAGCCAGGACTTCAGGAGCTCTCTGTGCATTTCTCTAAAACATTTTGCCAACTTAGGGGCTTGAAAAATTAGCTCAGACACGATTTCATACGTATAATACGTATATATAATTCAAAGTGATGTTTATGATGTTGTTATAAAACATGCATAGGGGCCACCTCCTTGTTTTACGACTGCAGGAAGTGTTATTGCACATTTGGTCCAATTCAAATAAATATTCACACTATATACAACATATATTCCAATATAATGTTTTACTAATACCATAACACGCGAAAAAGCGAACTTATACTATAATCTGCAATAAGACACCACGATTCGTACACGTCGCGAGTCTGCCGCGAACTGTGCTTTGTTACAAAGGCATAGTCAACCTGACAACGTGAACTTAAAAAACTTCTAA
Source organism: Nephotettix cincticeps (assembly GCA_023375725.1). NCBI lineage: Eukaryota > Metazoa > Arthropoda > Insecta > Hemiptera > Cicadellidae > Nephotettix > Nephotettix cincticeps. The sequence continues at coordinate 86,550,588 of CM041791.1, read as the reverse complement.
ATCTCGTTAAACAAAGGACGCAAGCGAACACCAACCAGACCCTTTTAATATTAGGCCAAGACCGACAGAAGTTTTGTTAATTTTAGTGGAGTGAATAGATATGATTAATACCCTACGGATAGTGATAGAGCAAAGCTCTGAATATCAGACTCCGTTATATCTGACCTTCGTTGACTTCGAGAAGGCCTTCGACTCAATCAGCAGAGAATCAATGTGGAAAGCTATAGAATTCTTTGGAGTTCCTAAGAAAATCATCAGCCTCATCCAGCTGATTTATGAGGATTATAGGTGTCAGATAGTACACGAAGGGAAACTGTCAGAGTCATTCAGAATTAAAACTGGTGTTAGGCAGGGCTGTTTGTTATCACCAATCATCTTCCTGATGGTTTTGGATGGAGTGATGAGGAGGACAACGAGAAGACCCAGAGGATTGAGGTGGGGACTCACAGATAGACTAGAGGACATAGATTTCGCCGACGACTTGTGCATTTTGGCCCACAGAAGAGTAGATATGGAAGACAAATTGAAAGACCTCGAGAGTGAAGGGAAGAAAGTGGGCTTAAAAATTAACTTAGGAAAAACAAAGGAGATGAGAATAAACGAAAGAGACAATCAGCAACTGGAGCTAAATGGCAAAGTCATCGAGAGAGTAGAAGAATTTGTCTATCTTGGAAGCATAGTATCGAAGTCAGGTGGGACAGAAGAAGACGTGGCACAGAGGATCAGGAAGGCGAAGGGAGTTTTTGCACAGCTGACTCCAGTTTGGCGATCGAACCAATTAAGAAGAAGCACCAAACTTAGGATATTTGGAACAAATGTAACATCTGTACTTCTTTATGGTTGTCAAACTTGGAGAGTTACAAGAACAGTATCAGCCAAACTTCAAGTCTTCATAAACAGATGCCTTAGAAGAATTTTAAATGTCCGATGGCCAGATACGATCACCAACGAGGAGCTTTGGAGGAGAGCGCAAATATCCCCTGTGGAGGAAGTAATTAAAAAGAGGAAATACGGGTGGATAGGACACACACTAAGGAAAGCAGAACATAATATAAGCCGCCAAGCTCTGGAGTGGAACCCACAAGGAAGCAGGAGGAGGGGTAGACCGAGGACGACTTGGAGGAGATCGGTGGAGAGGGAGCTGCGGGAGGAAGGAAAAAGCTGGAGAGAAGCAAAGCAGATGGCCCAGAATCGTGTGCGGTGGAGAGCATTTGTTGCGGCCCTACGTCCCCCTCGGGATTAAAGGATATAAGTCAAGTAAGTCAGTGGAGTGAAAGGGGGTAAAGGGTAAAAATGACACCTTTCGCGTTGTCTCTCAGACGACGCCTTTGTGTTCTAGGGTTAACTTAGTGTAAAAAAACCAAATTTTATTTTCCCAATGGTCTTTTTGGATTTAGGTAGCTTGAATAATATAGAATAATGCAATTTTCTTCATTTAAGATTTAAAATAATTTTTTAGGAATAAAAAAAAGTAATTTTTTTTGTCTGAATGAGCCATTTCAGTTAATAAAAAGTAGTTAAAAAATCCTATATATTAGGCCTAAAAACATTCACTCAATATACACTATTTACTGCTAAAACACAATGAAAATAAACACACATCGACAAAAATGTCAACAAACAAGGTTGGCCGTAATGACTTGCGTCTATAGGCGTAAGCCGTAGTACGGGAGCGAATGAATACTGGCCATAATTGCTTAGCAACAGATTTCAGTCATTAAATATTCCAACAAAACCTCCATATTGGTTCTGTGAGTTCATAGAGGCAAAACCAACATCGCCATGCACTGTTATCGGTTTGTTCGTGAACTACAGCGAAGTAAATGTGGTGAAATGACTGATAGTGCCTAAAGACCTTAGCCGCTGTGTGACCCTACTGCGCTGCGTCTAAAGCGCTAGCCGCACGGTAAGGGTTAATATTGTTTAGCAGGGTTTTTGTTGAAGATTTTAATGTAAAAGTACTACGGTAGTGTAAGAAAGGAATGGAGGAAACAGCATGTGATATCTACACTTGGACAAAGACTGATCCAGATAGCAGGAAATAATCAATTTTTTATGCAGAACTTGTTTGACAATATATATATAGAGTAAATGCAATGCAAAGTTCAAATAGGGCACTCTGAAACCATCTAGTCTAGGTAGTGGATCGGTGGGGTTTGAGGTTTTGGGTGGGGACAAAATTCAATAAATCTAACAATAAAGCATACCTTTCAATCTATAATATACAGGCCCTAATCAAGAAGGATTTTACTGCATAAAATTGTTCTTACATTTTTAACAAAAATATGACTTTAGTTTATGAATCACCCTACGACCTGATATGTTTCTTTACATTGCTTTTATTTAAACTTCTTCACTTTAACTTATTAAAAAGGTTCTGACCTCTGGGTAAAAGTGTAGAAATCTGGGCAACTAGTCTATGATACCCCATGAACAAAGTAAGAATAGATATGTCGGTGTTAGCGGAGCGAAACTTTCAGAGTTTGTTTACATTTAACATAATAACCGGAGAATGGCTGCAAGTATTGGTTTGAAATTTAAAATATCATGTTCTTTTACTCACACAAACTTTACTAATCATAGATTCGTAATCCATTTGACTATAAATAATCATATATACAAATTATTTTCACTATTAAATAAATTAAATCATGATCATAATTAGTAGCCTATTGCGGATTTGACTATCATTTTACCATTCAATTTTTTTACTCAGAAAGCATTTGCGATATTATTAGTTGGAAGATAAAAAACAATGTTAAGCATTAATGTGTATTATTAGAAATAATGCAGTGAAGAAATAAAAATTATATATATATAATATATATGACAATCCAAATATATTATGTTTAACAAATTGCCTATTTCTACAAGAGACATGAATGATACAAAAATTGCAAAGATTGTCTAAGTTTATGTAAGTTAAGTTTTTTTCTATAGTTTTTCAAAGTTTGTGTATAAATGGTTAATTGAATACCCTGCTTACCAAATTGAAAAGTTTTTAGAAATTTGTTGCGTCATGATATGACAAGTAAGCCTACCTCATGTAAGTAGCCTATGATCTATTTTAGTTTTAGGCAACCTGACAATGTCTATCACATTGTTTGTTTAGGGACAATAAAAATGATCCTGATTATATCAGATAGATAGCCTACATATTATTTTTCAATCTTTGCTATTATTATATGTAATATTGTCGGTATTAGCGGAGCGAAACTTTCAGAGTTTGTTTACATTTAACATAATAACAGGAGAATGGCTGCAAGTATTGGTTTGAAATTTAAAATTACATGTTCTTTTACTCGCATAAACTTTAGTAATCATAGATTCGTAATCCATTTGACTATCAATAATCATATATACAAATATTTTGAATTATTAAATAAATTAAATCATGATCATAATTAGTAGCCTATTGCGGATTTCACTATCATTTTACCATTCAATTTTTTTACCCAATTTTTATTAGAAATAAAAAAGAATTTACTGTTCTTAAACATAATCTAGAATTATACTCCAAAGGAACTAGCTACGCTGGCATGAAATTTTTAAGGATGATTCCAAAAGATATAAAAAATGTAGAAAATATATCAAACTTCAAAACATTATTAAAAAAATATCTGGTAGGGAAAGCGTGTTATTCTGTTGATGAATTGTAGCTAAATTAAAATAGTCCTGAAATAAATTAATTGTATTTTGTAGATCTTAAGATATGTTTTTTTCTTGTATAAAGAGTTAACGCTATTTATTGTACATTTATGCAAATTTCAATAAAGATTTTGATTGATTGATTGATTGATATATTAGTGTTTGCTTTTAAGTCTGTTAACGCACATTGTAGATCTTAAGTATGATTGTTTTACCTCTGAATATTATGAACATTGAAAAATGTTGTTTCAGAAACATGGACCCCCTTACGGAAACTGTATCCTTTCCATAGTGATAAGCCTATTTCTGATTATAAGTTAAATGACGTAAATTATGTAAATAATAATCATATAAACCCACAAAAACTGGCCAGTTAGTGTTTTTATATTTTAAAACACACACAATCTTATTGAACATCATCATCTTTTACACAATCTTTTAATATCTTATCGAAAACTAGCAGTAAGGCCCTTCTTGTGTACAGATTGTACTACTGACTGAGAAGCAAGATTAATTACTTAATTATCAACATTAATTAAGCATTAATTTATTACTTTGGCAGAATATTAATGTGAAATCGTTAAAAAATCAAAATATAAAAAGGAATTCACAGCTCAATTTATACTAATAATTTTAAATTAGATTAAATTAGAAAATTTGTAGCATTGATAGATTTTGTTATTTATATTATTGATATAGCAAAATACTATGGTGATTACCAGGAGAAATCTGGCATTATTCGTCTAAACATTACATGGAGTTGAAGTGTGAATAGTAAAAAATATAAGCAAAATAGTTAACATTTGAAACTTATGAAATAAATATTAATAATTTACAAACAGGTAAAAGTAAATATATTACTGTATATAATTTTACCCGACTCAAAGAATAAATGCTGAAAAGAAAAGATGAAAATGAATATTAAAGGAAATCTTTAATATTCATCAGTATTGATTTTTAGTAGTTGACGGAATGGGTCCCTTAAAGTCAATGTTGAGACGTTCAAATGGCAGTGTTGATTTTATTAGTTTGCCTTCAAACTTAAAATATTGGGGTTATATTTTACAACATATCTTCTGTTTCACATGAGATCTTGTATTTAATTTACCAAAAACGGCAAATTCTTGGAACGCACCCAGTGGTACATGCGAGCTGCTCCAGGATGTCACATTCTCTCATGTAATATTCGAAAAGAAGGGATATTAGAATCAGTTGATTTTGCACAAATTCGAGAAAAAGCATAAGCAATTGTATTGTTTTTCCCTGGTCTAGACAATGTCAAAGTGATAATCAGAAAGTTCCAGTCCCCACTGTAAAATCTTGTCATTTTCAATTCTACTTGAGTATTTACTATCAAACATACAAGTAACCGACCGTTGATCAATGATTAATGTGAAGTGTCTTCCCAAAAGTTAATGTTTACATTTCCTGAGAGATTCGACAATAGTGTAAGCTTCCCGCTCGACTGTAGAGTGAAGTTGTTCTGTTTTTGACAATGTTCTAGAAAAGAACGCGGCAGGACGTCCACATTGCTGCAATCGCGTGATCAGATGCGTCCATTTCAACAACAAACATGCTAGTTTTGTTAATTGAATTCACTTCTGATTCTCCAATCAACTTTTTTACATTCCCGAAAGCTGAGACTGCTGTTTTGTCAAGTGGGAAATGTTTACAATTGATGAGTGTTCTTATTTTTGAGAAAAGTTAGGAATCCATCTCGAATAGTGAGTAAATAAGTGCTCTCTGCAGAGATGTAGTATCATTTGGAATTGAGAATTCTAGAAGGTTTCAGCCTTTCTGGACTGATAACATGGTCCGAGATAATATACCCTAGAACACTTATAAAAGAGGATGAAAACTTGGTTTTTATTGTTAGATTGTACTTTTTTACAGACTTCATAAATGCATGGAGATTCTTATACTAGTCAGCCTGATCCTTACTGCAGATAGTGATGTTGTCTAAATAAGCAAAAGTACCTTAAAGCTTTTACTTCTTATGAGGTCATTAATAAATCTTTGGAAGTATGGTAACTTACACAGTTAGTAACCCCAAAAGGAATCTGACAAAACTGATATAATTTTATGTTTGCTTCAGAAGCAGTATATGGTCTGGCACTTTTTCTGATCAGAATTTAATGATATGCGCTACTCAGATCAATAGTACTGAACACCGAACATTGAGCGACGTTGTTTACAACTTCTTCTATCCTGGGTAAAGGATAAGAATCTAGTAGTGTGTACTTGTTAATAGTTTGGGAGTAATCTATCTCTTATTATGGTTTTCGTTACTTACCACGACTATTTGAACCCTCCAACAAGAACTACTCTCTTCAATAATGCCCCCTTCCAAGAGGCACTGCATTTCTGCATCAATACATTTCCTGTCATTAACAGAAAAACGCCTACTCTTGGTCGAAATTGATACAGTCTCTAGACAGATTTTGAAATAACTTTACATTAGGAACATTGGCCATGGTGAGATTAAAAATCTCAACTGATGGTTTATTTCCATGAAATTTAATTACTACTTTCTCATATTCTTGTTGAATATCATGACCAATTATGACATCAACACATAGATTGGGGAGTGCAGAGACTGTTACATTATTGAATATATAATCCCTAATTTTTAGATTAAGATTGCAATTATTCCTGATTGTGCAAGATAGTGATTTCGAAGCCATTGAAGTTTTGTTTGAAGTTGGATGTAAAACTAATTCTATGTCTTTTGCAAATTGTTCATCAATATAGGTTGAAGAGCTTCCACTATCGACTAAAGCCTTTGCATTGACCCCATTGATACTTAAATCAATAATGGATTTTTTGAGACACAATAGACCGATTACAGAAACAATTTCTGTATTTTCTTGTTGCCAGGAGTCTGCTCATATTAGTGCACTTTTATTCATAGAACAACATACGACAGAGAAATGACCCAACATACAACAAGATTTTCAAAGAGATTTCCTTGTGTGTGAGACATATTTTCCGTGAGTGCCTTGCTTTTCCTCAAAAGTAACATTTTTGAGTGGAAGAAGCAGCTAACGTTTCCGATTCGGGTAAATGACTTACTTTTAGAAATTCATTGTTTATACAAGTAGATGAAGAAGGTCTCATGGCAAGATTTAAGGCCGGGACCATGCTATTTTTTGTTTTGAGGTGCCCCGAGGCCAAAAACAACAGTCGTTAAAAATTTTATATATGCGTGTGTCGGTGAACACGATAACATTTGTGAAAATGGTCTGTTTGAGACAAGAGACGTTTAGTCATACATTTACTCGGATGAGTTTGTAATCCAGACATATCGATCAACCGAACGAACGGGTAATTTAGCGGGGTTTTGTACTAAAAACTAGGGTTTTTTGCATTTTTCATTTGTAACTACAAAATTTTTTAATTTTATCTTTTACCATTAGAATTAAATTTAAAACTACACCGAGATATTAAAAAAACCAACACCGTACGTTGTATTTTGGGGCTTCAATGTTAATCTTATGGAGGATAAGGAAATATTAATATTTCACTTATCAATCAATATTTTTGAACTAAACTTGGTGCAACGATCAGTTTTAGCATGACCGGAGGCTTTGAGACGTGCAATAGACATGGAGTGAATTCGAGTGGTAGAGAAGGGCACGGCTCAGACGGATGCCAGCGTTAGTAAATACTAAAAAACATAGACTAAATTTTATTTTTGACCTGGATATGTCTTAGCTCTGGGGAAGGGGTGTTTGTGATTTGTATAATGAAAAACATGTAATAGGTTTCCATAGAAACTACCAGAGCTTTTGTATTGTATTTTTAATATAAATGAATAAGAACAGCTGTTTAGGTGAACTAAAACATTCCCTTTAGATATATCCATGATCTAACCTTTTTCCCACTGGAAGTAAACACGAACATTTAAAATTTATGTCTTTAAAGAAAATTAGTGATGGTGGGTTTACTTAAAATTAAAATACCCCCGTCGCAGTAGACCTGCGAGCTCACAGTATTTCCAAATCAATAATGTAATAAATTATTATTACAAAAAAAACTTGACATTTAATATTAATTATATGTCAAGTTTTATCAATGTTTGTCGATAAATACATGAGTTAGTTATTTGCCTATCTATAATATAAAGAAGAGGTGGTGTCTGTATGATTGTTTGTTGTGGCAAGTAAATGGAAAAAATACTGAACCAAACAGTTTGAAATTTTACACAAAGGTAGATCTTAAACTTATACAACACATAGGCATACTCATTTCCTTAAAATCCTCTCGGGCTACGCCCTGTTAACGTCCTAAGTTTCAATGTTTACATTTTTAGAGAATGTAAACATAAAAATACTTGAATGTCAACAGCTCTGAACACTAAAATTTGACAGTTCGGGAAGAAGAAGAAGAAAGAGCTGCCGTGACCGTCTTAGGTTTCAATGTTTACTTTTTCTAATGACAACATCTGTTTGCACTATATTTTGGCAGTTCGGGAAGAAGAAGAAATAAAGTTGATTTTTCAGATAAACTGCTGGATCGAAATTAGTGAATTATTTGAAATAGTGGAATGGTAGATTTTAAGTTTTTTCCGACGACTGTCTCTATTACATTAATCCTTATCCTCTTCCAATATTTGACAGATGTTACTTTGAAATGTTGTAGACACTCGTGTTTTGACATTTTGTAAACAATGAAGAATTAATTAACAATAAATTAAATGTATCAGTAGAACCTACACCTTTCAGCCTTTTTAACTCGTGCGAAGAACGGGTACTTTGGCTAGTTCTTCATAAGATTAAAATGGGAAAGAGTATTTAGGTTTGCCGTTGTAAGGAACACTGAAAGTTGACATTTATAGTATGAACAATTTTTATTTTTATCAATTTGTACAAATTTTCATCATCTGTCCAAAAATAAAGGAGTTTACCTATTCCCAATATGATTAACATGAGAAAAGAGAATGCAGGTTAGCTGCCATGATAAATACATAAACTATAATTTTTAAGCATAAATGGATGGATCTCAATCACATGAAGCTAAATATCAAGTTTTATAATAAAATATTGATTGATAAGTGAAATATTAATTTTTCCTTATCCTCCATAAGATTAACATTGGAGCCCCAAAATACAACGTACTGTATTTAGATTTTTTAATATCTCGGTAACAGTTGGAGATAGAGTAAAACTTTAAGGAACTAAATTGTGTAGTTTTTTTAGTTGATTTTAATGGTTGAAGATAAAATTTAAAAAAATTTTTAAATTACATATGAAAAACGCAAAAAACCCAATTTTGGGGTACAAAACCCCCCCAAACTAAACGTCCCGATAACCGATATGTCTGGTTTACGAACTCATCTAATGGGAATTTTCATTCATACAAAACCAAAAGAGCAGCAGATTTCAACCTTCCTACTAACCATACATGACAGTACAGCAAGAAATCCTTTTACATTCTCTTACACAGGCCACAAAATCATCAACTCACTCCCGCAAGACTTAAAGAATATGTCAGGAAACAGTTTTAAGAAGCACCTCTGAGACTGGCTAGTTGAACACCATTTTACTCCATCAAGGAATTTTTTGAAATATGTTGGAACATGTAAAGCAAGATTAATTAATTAAGTACCTGGTGACCGAGCTTTGCTCGGATAGAATAAGATATGTATTACACAACTTAATTAGCAAAATTAAAACACATTTATTACTCAATGAAAACATTTATGTTGTTTAAATAAAACAGATTTCATACATTGTATCATAGTATTATATACTATACTCGTATTATAGTATTGGATACCATAATACAAGCAAGGTTAGTATATATATATTAGAACATGTATTGTACAGTATGTAAGAACATACTGTATTCATACTGTACATACTGAACATACTGTAATACATACATGTATTCTTACATGTATGTAAGAATATGTATTGGCATATAAACAGGAAGCAGCAACTGTATGAGGCAGTGGGCTTTGTGAGGCCTGGTGGGTGCACTGAAGAGGTTCTAAATATACACAATATAAACAATGAAAACTTGGAAAAGGAGGATGTATGTGTTATCATTACAGGTACTAACGATGTTTCAAAAAATGAAGCTAGTAAATTTTTAACAGGAATTAGAAATGTGTTGAATGTAAAAAAAGACACAAATTTTGTGGTTGTTGATGTTCCCAACAGATATGACTTAGCTGATTGGTCTTGTGTAAACAAAGAGGTGTCAAAAACTAACAGTGAATTGAAGAGGTTGTGCAGTGAATATAGCAACGTTTCTCTGGTGGAATCCAGTAAAGCAGCAAGGGAGTATCACACGAGGCAGGGCATGCATCTGAATATTCGTGGGAAAGAGTGGCTCTCTGAACAAATCTGTGAAGCATTGGCCCGGTCTACTCAAGGTGAAATCAAGGACTTTCATTCATCTACAAATAATGCCAGGGCAGTAAATCACACAGACTTGGGAAACGAGAATGTCACAAGAAGCGTAAAACAATCCTGAAAAATATCACAGCCTCCAGACTAGAAAATAATTTTAACCAAAATGAAATTCTAAATATTGCTTATAATGTAGATGTAGACTGTAAAAAAAATGTAAATAATAAAAAACTTAATTTAATTCACTTAAATGTTCAGTCATTAAGGAAAAAGGTAGGGATGCTTGAATTAATATTAGAGGAATTTGACTGCAATGTAATTTGTTTGAATGAACACTGGCTAAATTCATGTGAGAAATGTTTTTATTTACCTGCAGGTTTTGTGCTTGCTGATATTTATTGTAGAGAGGAACCTTTTGAAGGTGGAGGATGTTCTGTATTTGTTAGGGAAGGATTAGATTTTGAAATATTAAATGTCTGTTGTTTTAGTTCTATAAGTGTTTTTGAAGTAGTTACTATTATTTTAAAGAGTTATGGAACAATTGTAGTTAGTATCTACCGAACTCTTCAATCTGACATAAACTTATTTTTTAGCAAGTTAGACAATTTGTTAGGATTTATTACCAAAAAGCTTAGGCCACAATATGACTTGATTATCACAGGGGATTTCAATATTAATATACTTGAGGACTCGCAGGATTCACAACATTTCTTGAACCTTTTGAGATCATATGATCTATATTGCTTAAACAAAAAGCCTACAAGAGGTTTAGCTTGTATTGACAATGTCATAACAAATATTCAATATAATGTAACAAAATGCCTAGTTTTTAAACCACACATCTCAGATCATGACGGCTTGTTTTGTCAGATAATTAAGGAAAATACAGTTAATAGTGATAGAGAAATGTTATCATATACTTATAGGGATCTGTCTGTAGAGGCCATTAATAGTTTTAAAGTAGTACTAAGTATGACTGATTGGAGTCACATGCTTTCAGAGAATAATGTAGAACTGATGTTTTCTAATGTATTAAATTTTCTTAGAATTTCTTTTGAGGAATGTTGTCCTCTTAAATTAAAAAAACAGAGAAAATATAAACGAAAACAAACAAACAAATGGTACAATCAGGATTTAAAAAATATTAAAGATAAAATGATTGTGTTCTATGATAGTTATGTTCAATGTAGTGATTGCAATCTAGACAGGAAAAAACAATTAAAAGAACTGTATCAAAAAGAGAAAAAACATTACAAGTTCAAAATAAGTGAGGCAAAAAAGCAATGTAATAGCAATTTCATTGAAAATTCTAAAAATAAATGCAAAGCTGCGTGGAAAATCGTTAGGAAAGAATCTGGAAAAAAGAGTATAGGTATGGAGTGTCCGATTGACTCGAATGAGTCTAACAATTATTTTGTCAATGTGGCAACGGAAATTAATAAAAATACACCCCTTGATGAAATAGGAGCAATGCAATATGTAAATAGATATATGAATGTAAATAATATTATGCTAAGAAATTTGTTTGTTTGGCAGAGTTTAACAGAACAGCATGTAAAAAATGTTGTTAGTAGTTTTAGCGCATCTAACAGTGAGGATTATTATGGGCTGTCAAATAGAATTTTAAAAGAAATAATAGATTTAATAGTCAAACCTTTAGTTTTTATGTTTAATAGGGCTTTATATATAAGGATTTTTCCAGAGGTCCTAAAAGTTACTAAGGTTGTACCTATCTTTAAGAAAGGAACTAGGTCTGACCCATCGAGCTACAGGCCTATATCACTAGTCCCTATAATAAGTAAAATTTTTGAAGCTTGTATAAAAGGTCAACTGTATAATTTTTTTGTAGATAATAAGTTTCTCTATGTCAAGCAATTTGGTTTCATAAGAGGGTTGAGTACAATCAAGGTGGTGGAAAAATTGATTAAATTGATTTTAAATGGCTTTGAAGATAAAATTATGACTTGTGCTACATTGATTGATTTGACCAAAGCATTTGATTGTATCTCACACAAAATTTTACTGAAAAAACTTCAATTTTATGGTCTGAGAGGCAAAGAACTTAGTTTAATGACATCTTACCTATATAATAGAAAACAGATAGTTTATCAGAGTAATGACATTTCTAACACTCAATTAATCAAATCAGGTGTTCCCCAAGGATCTGTGTTGGGTCCTTTTCTATTTTTAATTGCCATTAATGATTTTCCTACTAGTATTCCATGTAAATCAATATTATACGCAGATGATACTACGATGGTACAATCAGGGAAAGATATTGAAAAACCGCAGTTTAATAAGAATGTAGCAATGAGTAATGCAGTGGACTGGTTTAAGACAAACAACTTACTTATTAATAACAAAAAACAGAATCAATTATTTTCACATTAAATAAATCATTCCAAGAACAGTCTATTAAATTATTAGGGATACACCTGGATAGCACTTTGAAGTGGGATGTACATATACAAAACCTCTGTAAAAACTATCTAGAATTACTTATTTGCTAAGGAAACTTAAACTTAGTGTAAGTAATGATATGTTAATTAATGCCTATTATGCTTTCTTTCACTCGCAAATTATATATGGAATTACTTTATGGGATAACAGTGCTAGTATCGGTCGAGTTTTTAAATGGCAAAAGCAAGTTTTAAGAATTATAAAAGGTTTAAACAATCGAGAGTCATGCCGTCCTGTCTTCAAAGAACTGAAAATAATGACAGTTCCATGTTTGTATATATATTTTAGCTTATTAGATGTTAAAGAAAATGTTTTGGAATATGAAAATAGATTTAAAATTCATAATTATAACTCACGAAAAAATTATACCTTAGATTTACCTCCTGTTAGACTGTCAAAAACAAATATAAATACTTTTTGCATGAAAAGAAGGCTATTTAACAAATTGCCTCCACTCAGCTCAAACTATTAGTCTTTCTAAATTTAAAAAGTGCTTGAGTAATTGGTTAAAAGATCAGGTTTTTTATAAGGTTGATGATTTCCTATCAACTGAATATAGCCAGTTGCAAACATTATTTAATGGATAAATGCAGATTATGTTTTAATACGTGTACCTATTATAGTTTTAAATGTTTTATTGCTGGACTATTTGTTTTTTTGGTAATTTGTGTCCTATGTTTTAAATTGAATTGATAAATTAATTGTATTTTGATTGTTGCTATTAGGCTATTTGATTGTAATTTTAATTTATTAATCATGACAAAATCGAATGCATCACTGTATGTCTAAAGATGAATAAAATTCTTGATTCATGGATCGCGAAAAAGGCTCTAACGAATTTCTCTAAATTTTGGAAATAACTAATTTCCGAGTAAAAAATAAGTTCTAGATAGGTCTAATGTCCAGAAAAATCCCGGTTTTCTTGTAATATTAAGTTTAAAATCTAAAATTTAACATTATACTTATGGAGAATCAAATGTAAATTATACAAATCAAAACATATGTTTATAACCGTTTGACAGTTGTTGATTTAAGATGGTGGTGAACAATATATGAATAGAGATTTTGCATATCGCCGTCGTCGTCTTCCTTCAAGGATTAGGCGGTCTGCCTGTTCCGACTTCAAAGCCTCTTCACATCCATCTTTTGCGCGGCTTACGCTGGGCCAGTCTGGTGTGGGGGTGTGTGGGTGGGGGCTGGTGTTGGCTGGTGGTGTTGTGTGGGCGTCTGGGGGATCTTGCCTGTGGTGGGTGGGTTTACTGGTGTGTGCTCAGGTTGGGTGACTGGGTGGGCTTGGCTGGCTGTGGGGGTGTGGGTCTGGCTGTGCAGCTGCTCTGTTTGGTGTCTGTTGTAGGCTGTTGTGCGATGTGGGCCTGCTTCCCACACTTACTTCTCCTTCCAGAGCATTTTTTTAATTTATTAAAATTTATTAATTAAAATTTTTATTTATAAAAATAAAAGCATTTATTAAAATAAATACATATGCAGATTTTGCATATATATTTATTTTATGTATAAATGAAAAATTATCAAATTACCCAACAATTTGTAAAAACTTAAGGGTAAAATAACTGTGTGAAATAAAAGCAGAAAAAGTATTCCCAAAATCGTTCACGAGTTTTGATAGAAAACGTGTATTCATTCTATTGCTTGAAGCCACAGTAACAAACCAATTAATTTATGTAAATTAAATTTCTCTTTTGCTTTTCAACCCTCATTCCTTTTCCAACAAAATCAGTTGATCACAGGCTAATAATATCTGTATGGATAATTAAATACATATTATGGATAATTAAATACAGTACAAGATCAGCTAAAACAGTTGAGGTTGGCCAAAACCCCTTAAATGACGGCCCCGAATTTTCCGACACCATAGCTCAGTTAGTAGCGCTTTGATTACACGATCCGAAGATAGTGAGATCGATCCCCTCCCCGGGCATTACATTTTTGTTCAGTGTTCATGCTATATTAATTAAGGTGTGTTAAATCGGTTTTATTTCAACCAAATAAATGTTTTCATTGAGTAATAAATGTGTTTTAATTTTGCTAATTAACTTTTAAAATATGAATGTCTGAAAATATGAATGATAGAATGTCTTATTCAATCAGAGCAAAGCTCGGTCACCAGGTACTTGGATTTATTAATTGTGACACCATTGTATTTCATAATGAAATTGAAAATTTCTTAATGAAAAAGAGTTATCTATTGTCTAACAATAAGTATTAGATGTTTTTGTTCCCGTTGGGTTTTTGTTACATTTGTTCTCCTATCCCCTGAGTTTTGCCTTTTTCTGTGATTAAACTGAATTACTCCATAGGAGAATTAGGGAGAATGAGGTTCACCTATCACATATTGTAAACTAAGACTACTTACTTTTTAAGTATGAAATTCTTCCTTAATTGTCATCAGTATGGCATCTCCTTCTACATGCAATACTTGGCACATTGGCCTGAGTATTTCCAAGTTGTAGAAGCTCCAAATGGTGAAATCATGGGTTATAGTAAGTTTGTCATGTTTTTTTAAAATAATAATGTTTGGAAAGTGTAAAAATTTGGTGAACACTTTCATCTAGTTAAGATCTATTGCACTAAGAAAGTTGAACGCATATCTTAGTAGTGCCTATCAAACGACTTGATCAATTAAATAGTCAGGTTATCTTTTAAAAATAATTTTCTAATAAAATTATTAAAATATTAGCATAAATGAACTACTTTCATTAAAATAAAGGAAAACGACATAATTATTCATTTCTGCTTGAAGAAGCAAGAAAAAGTCGTACAATAATGTTTTATTATTAGAAATTAATTGAATTTTTTTAAAGACTTAGAACCAATTTAAATACAGTATTACATTATTGTAGTATTTCTACGCCAGTGGCATTTTTAACGTTTTGATGGGGAACGGTCCAAACCCTATACTATCTTATTTTAAATTAATCAAACTCAGCAATTGTCAGGACAGATGTAATAAACATCATGATGGATGGAAACATCATCGGATGGATTAAACATCATGAGTCAGGGTGGGAACGAGTCAGGAAACATATCAGTATGTACAATACAGTATTACACAATATATATATTATTGAAATTTACCAGATAATTTACTAATGAAGGTTACTGTTATTATTAGATAGGTAAAGATAAAAGCCAAGTACCTTTTATTCATTTATTTATTTAATATTTGACTAGTTTCGGACAATTCATGCCGTTATCACAGTATCAGCAATAGTAGTTTCAAAACAATTTCGAAATTCATGGCACGATCCATTTCGTGATCATGGCGTGAATTGTCAGAAACCAGTCAGTTATTAAATAAATAAATGAATAAAGGGTACTTGGCTTTTATCTTTACCTATGTAATATATTATTATTATTATTATTTTCGATAATTCCCCTTTAGGAGAGCGTAAAACACAACCAACTATCATGGTCCCTTTTTCGTTATTTTCCTTCTTTCTTCCCAAAAACCTCTCATGTATTCACTGTGTTCTCTCTTCATTTCTCCTGTCCATTTCTTTCCAATTCTTTTCTTTCTAGGTGTCTCTGTAATCTTCTGTTTTCTGATTTTTTCTCTGTACTCGCTCCTGTTTAATATATCTTCTTCAGAGATGGTCAGCTTTACAAGATCTTCCATGGTTTCCTTCATCCAAGGAGTTTTCATTTTACTGTTCTTCACTATATTAAATATTTTCTTGGTGAGTCTGCCGTCGTTCATCCTGAAAATGTGCCCATAAAATCTTGCTTGCCTTTTCCTAAAGTTATCTGTAATGGTGTCCGTCTGCTTGTATAACTCTACTGTAGGTCTCTTTCTCCATATTCCTTCTCTGTGGACTGGCCCATAGATTTTCCTTAATACTTGTCTTTCTTGTTTTTCTAAGTCTTTTATCTTTGTTCTTCCTTTAATTAATAATGTTTCTGAGGCATATAGGGCTTCCGGCAACACTACTGTGTTGTAGTGTCTTAGTTTAGCATTAGTGGAGATGTTTTTTTTTGTTGTAGTGGTTCCATGTAAGTCGGTATGCTTTTTGTAGTTTCATAATCCTTTCTTCGTTTTCTGTATAATTTCTCCTAGGTATTTGAAATTCTCTACTTGTTTTATGCTTCCGTACTTAGTTTCCAGTGGGAGTCTGTCAACGGATTTAGTATCCATATATTGTGTTTTTTCATATGATATGTGTAATCCTGTTTTAGCTGAAATTTTATGTAGTGATTCTAAAGCTTCCTTTGCTTCTTTTCTGTTATTTGTTATAATCGCTATATCATCAGCGAATGCTAGACATTTAACTTTAACGGCTCTATCCTTGTGCTTTCCCAGTTGTATTCCCTTGACTCCTATTTCCCACGTTCTATATATCTTCTCTAAAATTGTGTTAAATAAAATTGGTGAAAGACCATCTCCTTGCCTTACACCTGTATTAATTCTGAACGATTCCGATAGCTCCCCCATAAATTTTACTTTTGATGTCGTATCTGTAAGTGTTTCCTGGATAAGTTCTCTAGTTTTAACATCAACTTTCATTTCTTCTAGTGTGTTAAAAAGGGTCTCTCTATCTACAGAGTCGTAGGCTTTTTTAAAATCGACAAATGTTACCGTGGTGTTTCTGTATTCCTTATTGATAAAATTGTTTTAAGGTTCCAAATTTGTTCACTGCACGATCTTCCCTTCCTGAATCCTCCTTGGTATTCTCCTATCTGTGGATCTATTTGAGGTTCTATTAGATTTAACAATGTTTTTGATAAAATCTGATATGTGATAGGCAGTAATGAAATTCCTCTGTAATTGTTTGGGTCTGCTTTGTCACCTTTCTTGTGGAGTGGGTGTATTAGGGCTGATTTCCATTCTACTGGTATTTTACCTGTAATCCATATATTTTCAATGATTTTGTGTATTTTGGGTGTAATATATTTGTGGCCTAATTTCCATATTTCAGGTATCAATCCATCCTCTCCAGGTGCTCTGTTATTTTTCAATGATTTTATTATGTTCACAATTTCTTCCTTCGTTGGTGGTATTGAGTCCGGATTGGGCGTGGGCTTTACAAACTGTAGCTTTTCTATTGGCATTTCGCAATTGAGAAGATTTTTAAAATATTTAGCTAGTATTTCACAATTCTTTTTAGGATTAGTGTCCAATGTTCCATCTTGTCTTTTGAAGCATAGACTTTGTGGTTGATATCCTGTAATATTTTCCCTAAATGTTTTGTAGAAGTTGTGTGTGTTGTTTTTAGTAAAATCCTCTTCTATCTCCTTCAACCTGTTATTTTCATATATTCTTTTTTCTTTCCTTATTATTTTTGATGTTATTTTCTGTATCCTTTTGAGTTCTTCCCATTTTCCAGGTGTTTTGCGACTGTTAAAGTTTTTCCAGGTTTTTCCAGAGGAGGTGATGATCCGATTCAAAAAATCCTTACCTCGTTCTCAAATTCATTATTTCGCTAGTATTTTTCTTGGATATTGCTACGTGGTCTATTTGAAATTCACCTAAAGCATTATTTGGGGATTTCCAAGTCCATAGTTTTTTGTTTGGTTTCATAAACTGTGTTGACATTATTTTTATCTATTTAATATATATATATATATATATATATATATATATATATCTCTATAATATAAAAATGGATCGCAAAATGTGTTGGTAAGCGCATAACTCAACAACGCCTGGACCAATTTGGCCAATTCTTTTTTTAAGATGTTCGTTGAAGTCCAAGGATGGTTCTTACGGCGAGAAAAAATTGAATAATTGCCGGGAAACCCTAAAAACAGCCCTTTTAAAAGGATCCCATATACTATGGAA